>JAJOOR010000652.1:0-41191 GCA_036250505.1 Solanum acaule
TTTCTCAATAATGCTAAACAATCATGGATAGGCTGGGTCAACTTCAATGACACTAATTTTCTTTCGATCTCATAACATGGGTTCATAGAATCTATTTTCGGTCTCATCAATGTTAATTACAAAACAACTCATTTCCTTACGATCTCCCTCTTTCGAGCATATTTGGGGCAAATAGATCTGAATCATAATTTCTCTTTCAAGCAAACGACAAAATTCAAACTTAAATTATATGCATCAAACTAATTACCCACTCCAATCAATCTCTTATGAGCATTAATCGAAGATCGAAAATAGGATTACGTTTGCAACCTTAACCCATAAGTTAACCTCATGCTAATTATTAGCCTAAATTCATGAATGAACAACAATAAAACAGAGCAAAACACAATACCCACTATATTAAATCGACACCCAACTCCGTAATAGCACCTCTAGACTTGGGGTTTTATCCACCCATCACCGAAAGTAGAGAAATTTTACCTATCATGATAGCAACCATTGATATGATAAAATTAAGCAATTATTATCAACACTCGCTTTGATTTCAACTTCCGATTGTCAATTGCAAAAGTAAAATTGAAAACCCTTAAACTAAATATATTTTTCGCAAGGTCAAATATCTCATACCAAAGCTCTGAAAAATACTTTATTCCAACTTTGGCCAGAAAGCTCTCTTCTCTCTATTTTCTTTCTCCTTTGGGTTATTTATAGTTTTCCCAAATTTGTCTCAAAATTCACTACGTGACCAACTTGGTGATATTAGTCGAACTTGTTGAAGCGGATTGACATATCGTCATATGTTCCTCAGCTCGTCTTTCATTTGCTTCAGGCTTCATGTGTTTGAACCTCAGTAGGTGAACTCATTCGAGTCTGCTTTTCACATTTGACGGATCGCCGATTTCCACCTTTTAATCCAAGTCTTGTAACCTTCGGTGATGATCATCTTGTTCACCTTTCAATTTTGACGAGTCGCTGTTTCACGTTTGAGTCGCCGACCTACCTCAATTATCTTCAGTTGTGAGTACTATAACTTTGAGCGAGGCCATGTCATTTGTGCTATCCTTCATTTTGGTTAGATGACTCCCAGTGTAGAGTTTATATTTCTTTGAATGTTTCTGACTTTTCTTTCAAGTATTCATCATCACCTTGTCCTTTAGCCTTCATAGTTGTAAATAATTAAAATATCATTAGAATAAAATATAACTAGGCATTGAGAACACTAATTGTTGAAATAAAAAGGCCTCAAATGAATGTAAATCTACCACTCATCAGATAATACTTGTTGGAACCATTTCTATTTGGCATAAGATCACATTACTTGTCGGAACCATTTCCCTTTGGCACATTATCACCTATTTTCCTTTAGTTTTATATCACATCACTTGCCGAAACCATTTCCCTTCGGCATAACATCACATGTCTCATCATGGTATACACAATAAATGCAAATAAGTAATTTCACACCATAAGGAAGAGACAACAATTCAAGTAATTCAAATTCATATTAATGCCCTCAAAGCATTTCATCAATCAACCAACATAGGGTTCATAACAAGGCAATTCACAAAGCATAATGATCAACACATTACATATTCATTAATCCCCTTTGTGTTCATTAAGGTTAAGCAAGTGGAATAATGATCTCATCACCCCATTCCTCATTCCCATTACCCATCAACACACAATGAAGGGAAATACATGATTTCACGTATCAGGACACTACTTTCAGTTCAAGTGCCACATTATTACTTTCCATTTTTATTCTTCTTCCGTTCTTTTTTAAATTTTTTCCTTTAATTTTTTTTGTTTCATTTTTCCTTATATATATTTAATTAATGTTTGTTTTATTTTTTATTGTGATTTGAAAGAATCCTAAATTAGTGCTCACATTATTTCTTTCAATTTTGTATTCCTCTAATTTCGTTTTTTTTTGTAAATTTTATTATTTATTTTTTCCGTTTTTTTCCTTATTTACCACCTTTAATTAATGTTTGTTTTTTTTTATCTTTAATTATACTTTATATATATTATTCTTCTGTTCTTTTTTTAAATTTTTTCTTTAATTTTTTTGTTTCAGTTTTCCTTATGTATCTTTAATTAATGTTTGTTTTATTTTATTTTTATTGTGATTTGAAAGGATTCTAAATTAGTGCTCACATTATTTCTTTCAATTTTTTATTCTTCTAATTCCGTTTTTTGTAAATTTTATTATTAATTTTTCCCCTTTTTTCTTATGTATCACCTTTAATTAATGTTTGTTTTATTTTTTTTTTATTTATCTTTAATTATACTTTATATTCTTAGAAATAATGAATATATATATATATATATATATATATATATAAATTTTGTTGACATTTTTTAATTTTAAAGACTAAAAGACAAAAATATCAAAGGTAACCATATGTAATTTTGTTCATCAACAATCATATTAATTTTCTTACTTCCTTACCTTAATCTAATAATTAATGTCATTTCTATCATTTCCTTAAATCACTTCTTTTTTTAAAAAAAAAAATTACTTTCTTTTATTTATCTATTACAAGAATTAGTTTTTATAATCTTTGTAACAAATATATTAATATTTATTAATGTAATTCGATTTTATATTTTATAAATAAATTAGATCATCTCTTATGCTAAAGATCTATATGATTATACCCATATCAAATACTAATAAAGTTAAAAATAGAAAATGATGACACTCTTCTTAATTCAAATATTTATTTAACATTATAACAAACAATTACGTTTTTTCTGATAATTTTTTTTAAAAAAATAATTGCTCAAAAATTTGTCTTGAAAGTTTATCTATTTTGCATTTTTCCAAATTTTAAATCATTTCATCATTAATGCTATTAATTTTTTCCCTTAATCTCATCATTAATGCTATTAATTCTTTCCTTAAATTACTTTTTTTCCTTCTTTGTTCTTTTTGCTTTCTTTTCATTATTTATTTTAAAATATTAGTTATTGATATATAGGTTTTTGAGTATTTTTTTGTACTTCTATAAAATAAAATTATGAATTATGCCTAATTTAAAGAAAATAATTAATTAGGTGAATTATTTTATTGAAATGGAAAACAAGATCTATTTTTTTTCTCTTCTTAGATTACTTTAGGTTAACAATTATAGTTTTTAAAAAAAATGAAATTATAAATTTAAAATTATTAGAAGCAGAATTTTCAATAAATAATGTATTCACAATTTCCTTATCTGTGTGAAATTGATTAAAATTCGTGAATACTTATATACTGTTTATTTGGTTCTTCGATTGATTTTTAAATAATAGTTAATTACTTCATGTATGAATGATATTGTGTTTGAATTAAATTTAATTGGAAATGAACATGATATTGTATTAAAATCTTAATTTGGAAATTCGATTTTTTAAAATGTTATAACATTATTGCGTCAATTTTTTAAAAAAAATAATAATTGATCGTTTTCTCTGATGTCAACTTAATGTGAAGATATTATTTCTTTTCTTAATTATTTTATTTAAGAGGAAACACAAATTTTGGCTCTAATCAAAATAGAATTTGCCTTTTTATTTCTACTTAATTTATTTTAAAAAATATTTTAAATTACAATTATACCGCGCGAAGCGTGTACAAGTTTCCTAGTTTTATGCATATATGGGAATGAAAATACCTTCCTTTTGTAGTTCTAAAGTGACATACATTTTTGTTGTCTAATCCTTGTAATTCAAGAGTTAAAATGTCATACTAACTTAATAATACATCAATATACCCTGATATAAATAAGGGCTTAAACTCATATATATTGCCAAATTATTATTTAATCTGTCTCTTTTTCCCTCAAATTTATCCTTGTTTAATAAGGTGTCTGAATAAATTTTCATATTTTTTTTCGATTTTCTTTACATTTTCCTCTCAGTATATTAGGGTAACTTAGTCAAATATTTCTTTAAATAATGTTAATAATTTTCATAATTGATGTATCAAAATCTTTAAAACCGCTTATTAAGAATGAAGTAATAAAATACTATTCAACATCTAATATCTTAAATAATTCACCACAAGTCATCAAGCATTCAAGCCCCCACCCCCCCACCCTCACACCTCTCTTTTGTTAATTTTTGGTTCAGTTTGCAAACGAATTATGAAATGTATAGGCATTGAAAATAATATAGCCAAAAATAAATCAAAGAAGAGTTGTGTGTGTGAGAGAGAAAAAAAATGCTAAAATAATGGACAATCACACATAAAAAAGAAATGGATAAGCAAATAAATAATTACCAACCCTTTATTTTTATTTTTTTTATTTTAATACAAGCTAATGCAATCCATTAGAATTTTTAAAAAGCTTTGTCCCATCAAAATAATTCCATGCTAAATATACTAATGGTGAGGAATAAACTATATAACCGGAAAAGACTCAACTTACTATATTTAACAACAAAACTAAATTATATTAACAAATTGAAATTCTACATTTTAAAGAGGTTAAAAAAATTGGAAAAACAAAAATTATTTATTTTTCTTATTACAAAACGCATTGAGAGTCTTGAGAGGAAGTAAATAAAGAGAAGAAGATGATGAAGGGGAGATCACAAGAGACAATTAGCTTTGAGAAAAACACTTGGAAAATTGTTGGGATTTGCAAGAAAAATTGGTACAATTTTCGTCGTCGTTTTAATATCTAAATTGGTAAAAAAAGATTTTTTTATTTTATTTTAGATTTTTCTTAGACGATTTGGTACGCTTAGCTTTCGATCGAGAAAGATAAGAGAGAAAGCGAGCTTAATTCGTATGAAGTTAATGAAGAAAAAATGTTTAACTTCTAAAGTGGGACATATTATATTTATTATTGGCTAAATGTTTCTTCCTTCATTATTGTTAGATTTTTCTTTTAGTTTTTTTATTTGTTAATAAAGTTTATTGTAAGTGGGCAGAGATAAGTCCCACAAATGATAGTGTTTCCATTGGAAAATGGAAGTGTATAAATGTTCAAACATAGTTATCATGTTCTCTTATACTATTGAGTTGATCCTTTGTGGGATTCATATCCAAATGAGTACAATGCAAATTAATCAACCAAAGGACTAAGGTGAATGATATGTGGTACTTTGTAACTGTGTTGGTCAGAGATGATAAATATTTTATAAAATTGATTGAGATACGTGTAAGTTGACTTAAATATTATGATTATAAAAAAATGTAGAGGAAAAAAACACGTGCTCTCTCCTTTTACTTCTTCTTCTTTGTTTAATTACTTCCAAGCTCTTGTTCATATGTTTTTACGACATATATTTTAATTAAGTCCATCTCCTTCGTGAACTTGAAAAAATTGATGCAAACATGACGAAATTTGAAAGTTTATTGGACCTTTTAAAATTGATTCAACTCGATTGTTTTCACTTATTACTTTCAAATATCTAAAGATAAAATGTGAAATATGTTAGAAAACTTGTAGCATTCGAAAAGAAAGTGTCCCTTATTGATTTGGGAAGAACTTTTCGTTTTTTTACTTTATATTGACTTCTCATTTTTAGACTTATAAAGAGTTTATACTATCGAACTCACGTGCATAAATAATGGACTGATAGGCAAAATTAGGAGGATCAAATAAACATGTTGAAATTAAGTGGTAAAGATGAGTTGAGTGGATAAATATATGCATCATGAAGAACTGAATTCTTGATGAGGTGAGAAGATAAAATATTATCTAAGTAAAGAAAAAGAGCATTGTGCAGCGTTAGTTGGTGTCTCGAAGAATGTAAGTAAGCCGTGTGATTTCCATAACCAATGATGCTCCTCTTAAATTGATGATTTTTAATTTTTGTTATTTAACATTTTAAGTAATTAAAAAATAGTCAAAAATAATTTTAACATAAAAATAAATAAATTGCAAAATAGAAGTTTTACCTTACAAGATAAGAGTTCAATTTTAAAATATTATACCTTAAAAAATTCATAACTTATAGGGGTAATAACCCAAAAATCAAGAACCATGATGACACTTACGCTAATCCCGTCGAATATTCACAAATGTGAAAAATAAAGAAATTTAGAAAGTGAAACAAGTCTTAAGCAAATTATTTTTCTCCATAAAGTCAAAGATAAGAATGGAAAAATAATAATCATAATTCCAAGATTTGGTGACATGAATCCAAACTTCTAAGACCACAAGAACATGATTTAAAGTGCTACATTGTGTGAAATATAAAGAATAAGAAAATGCAATAAGAGATAAGTTTGAATGTTGTGGAATAACAAGTCGCTACTCAAAAACTTCAGTGAGTTGCAGTTGAAATGAGGATCACCTGCCATTAGTACCAGGCTTAAAATCTGCACAATATATAGAGGAGCAGAAAATAAGAATGAGTGCCAAAAAATAGGGTGTGTATCGGTCGGTTCGGTTCGGTTTTAAGTATTATCGGGTCGGTTTATCGGTTTTCGGTTTTTGAATATGCTAAACCGATAAACAAACCAATAAGATATTTGTTATTGGTTTTCGGTTTATCGGTTTTAGGTCTTTAACGATTCGATTTTCCGATTTAACCAATAAGAAAATGATTTCAAAACAAATATGACTTATCCAATAATTTGACGTGATACGTATACATCGAAATAATCATCACAAACAGGACAACAGGGACCAACATGCTGTATTTTGGTCATCACAACAAAGTCTTGGTCAATTTTCAATCACCATAATATATAAAACGAGGTCCCCTTTATGCAATAAAGAGAATCAAATAAAACCAAATCATAGACAAGAGTCAAAACAGTAGCAAATGAGGCCATGCTTATGTTAAATCATATATAAAGAATAGACCCAACTAAATGAAGTTCTTACTTTATTTTTATTTTTTAAAAACACACAATATGAATTTCGTTAATCAAATTGCACGTATTTACAATCATGCAAAAGCTAATATTAGTCAATTATAAACTAACTAAAGTAAATAAGTAATACTCCGTAGAACCTAAAGGTTAAATAACTAAAAGTAGAGAGGAGAGTTAACTGTTAAGTAGTGTTAATTATTGTGTAGAGTTTTTATATTTTTAGTCTAATATGTTACTAATTATATTAATATTTTTTGTTTAATATATTATATATATGTATAACTAGAAATTAAAATAGTAAATAATTATATTCTTAATGGGTTATCGGTTAACCCAATAACCCAATATTAAAAAACTAATAAGGAACCGATAACCCAATAACAATAAACCAATAACACTTTTATCGGTTCGATTTATCGATCGGTTTGGTTTTTCGCACCCTTACCAAAAAACACATGTACTAAACAATATCATCGATTGACCCTCAAATGAAGTACTGACGAGAGTCATCCTTATATTGCTTTATTAAAGTTAGTTACCATTATTTATTTTTTTGAGAAGGTAACAGTCTAAAGTTAGTTACCATTATTAAAATTGCATCTATGAAAGACACAAACTAGTAGCTACAAATACGATATTCGAACCCAACCAACATCAAAGAAGAAATAAAGTAGTGAAATAAAGTAGTTTATCAACATGTAATCCTTCACTTTCACATATTTCAACAATTAATATATAAAAATAATGATATGAATATTATGTATATGTTGTGTATACACTTGCTTTCTTTATCGAATAATCAGGACTCACAATTTAATAGATTATATTGACTTATTTTGTGTATACACATGCTTTCTCTCTCTATGTATATGTGAGTGTACGCGCGCGTAGTCATGCAATATCGATCCCAGAATAACACATACATATTCATGCTATAAACAATTTATATAAGTCAATCAACTCATTTCAATTTTTCAATTGCACAAAAACTTCATATTAGTTCAATCCACAGTTTAAATAATTAGTATCACAAAATGCCATCATAATCCAACTTTTAAATTCATAAAGGTGAGTGAACATAAATTTTCATTTTCAGATATCAAGATAATCCACATATCCTTCTATGCATGCTCACAATTCATAGGCTCATTTTAAACAAGTAAAATAGTACTATTTGATCTCAATAACTTATGAGGGTTAGAATTTTTATAAAATCTTTTATAAAAAGATGTAATTCTCTTACTTTCCTTTTTATGGTTGTCAATTCAAGAGCTTTTTTTGTTCTTGAATCGATAGAATACTTGTTGAAATTTCACCACGAATGCAAAATCGAACTTTGATCACAATATGAAAACTTGGAGCTCGCCACTCGAAAATGAAGACTTCTTTGTATACATGAGACTTGCATAACACAACTCAAGATGAGAGTTTCTCTTTGTATTTCTTTTTTTTTCCTGCCCTTATAAAGATTCCTTTACATAAGCATGAGTTAAGGTTTGAAGTATTTGGTCTTCAAGTAATTCTCGCGGACTTTGATTTTGAAGAATATTGGACTTGTCTTGTCAATTTAATAGTCTAACCCAAATGTAATTAAACTTCATTTAATTCATATTATTGCAAGTTAAACAAAAAAATTGACTTGATCGACATATTATAAATTTATGATTTATTCCAAAATTCAATATGAATTTATCCAAAAAAAAAAAAATCAATGTCTTCACTCCCTCCATTCTATTTTAATTGCAGTGTTAGCTTTTTTACACCAATTATAATAAATATACAAGATATAATTTACTAAATTATCCCTATTTTATGAAAGCAAATTTGATTAGTTCCTCTTAAATATTATTCATACTCTTTAATATCAAAATTATAGTTGAAAACAATTGTAAATTTGAGTCTTAAATTCTTAAGATGGACAATTATTTCTGATCTAAAGTGACTATTTATTTAAGCCGGAGGGGTAGAAATTTTGAGAGTGACAAAAAATTGTATCTTAAAAGTTGATCAAATTCACATTTTAAAATTCAAAATACATCTTTATTTTATTTTTAAAAATAAATTATAATCTAAGCAATATTATAATCCATATTTTAAAAATAATATTCTAGTCCTTAATTTTTCAAAAAAAAAATATATTATTACCCAGCATTAGATAAAAATATATTCGTTAGTTGTAGGTACTAGACTATGAGGTGTTCATAATGTTTATTTTGTATATTCAATTATAGATCTTTAGAAAAATATAGATATTTTTGAAACTTTTATGGTCAACTACATAGAACAAAATCCTTTTTAATAGAATCTTGTACAATTAAAACACACTATTTGTATTACAAAAAGTGTTAAATCCTTTTTAATAGAATCTTGTATAATTAATAAAACACACTATCTGTACTACAAAAAGTATACAAACTTGATTATTTAACAAAATCAATTATAGATTATATTTCATATACAAATTTAATACTCCTAATTTTCATAAGTCTCTTCATAATAAGAGCGACACATTACATGATTATGAATTTATGATAAACATTATGAGTATATTGCTTTTCTTGATTGGTTGTAGGAAATTAACTTATGAAAATTTAATTCTATCAAATTTTATCAATTATGATAATCGTTAGATAACTCTTAAATAAATAAAAAATCAACTAATTCTACTAAAATCGAAGAGAGATTGAAAAGATTTGAACGAGTCTAATTTTCAACATACATCATAGAGTAACGCAAAATAGATAATTTTTGCAAAAAAATATGTTTTATTTTTTTCTTCATAAACACGACGTATAATTTCGACCATAGTAAAAGTGAAAAAAAAGAAAAAAAGAGTAGAAAACTATGGGCGACTGTCTGAGTGGAAGGCATAGGGTGCATATTTAAAATTTTCTAATCCAGCGAAACCGTTGGAAACAACAAATAATGCCTTACTTTTGCCAGGCTGTTCCCTCTACTAATATATTTCAAATTACATTTAAGCCCTCCGTTTAGTGATTTCATCTCGTAATTTTAAATTATGACATAAAATTTCAAATTCAAACAAACTTGATTTGAAAATTTTGTATGATGATTTCATATTTTTTAAATATAAAAATTGACCCATATCACTATTTTATATCTACATAATTTTTTACTAAAATACTAAAGAAATGATGAAATATTCACGAAATATAAACACAAATCACTAATATGTCTAGTTATTTAACTTTTTATAAATTTAAGATATTTACTTGTGCTCACCAAAATTAGAAGACATATTTCGAGTCTCTCTACGTTCCATTGCTGTTGGCAGACCAAAATTACTTATTAGAGAATTTTTTTTTTTTTTTGAAAAAGGGTAAATCAGTAATACTCAAAACTCTCCAGCTCAAACACATCAAACTGCTACCGGAGCAAATCCGCCCCTTCTCTTTTTCCCCTTCTTTTCGAAAACCCAGATCTGAAAAAGGGCCTCTGTTCATCAAATTTCAAACCCAAACCCTAAATTCTTCTCATTCACACGTTGTTCCGATTCGAATCAACCTTCAAAATTGATCCGAATCGAGAAATCTTCACACAACAATGGGGGATTTCAATCTCGCCTTGGTTATTGTAGCCATAGTCGTATGCATTCTCGTTTTCATATTCAATGTCTATCTTCTCATCAATTATCAGCATCCTGATGATGCTAATCAAGCCTATTTCCCCAAATTCGTTGTCGTTTTTGGCCTCTCAATCGCTGCCATTTCTATTCTCATGTTACCGGCCGATGTTGCAAACCGGCAGGCTTGTCAACACGCGATTTATAATGGAGCGTGTAATCTCACGCTTCCGATGAAGCAACTGTGGCTTGCTATCTACATTGTTGATGCTATTCTCGTTTTCTTCGTCATTCCTTTTGCTATGTTCTACTACGAAGGCGACCAGGATAAGTACGTGTATTCGAACAATTTTGGACACGATGTGTATGGTATGGAATTGCTATTCTGATGTTTTGATTTTCTGTATTCTGTAGGACAATTGCCAAAAGGCTTAAAAGTGCAATGTGTTGGGTGTTGGCCACAGCAATCGTGTGTGCTTTGTTGCTTGGAATTTTATATGGTAAGTTTCGAGTAATTTGTGTGTTGATGAGACTTGTTGACATGTATAATATGCTGTGCATTTCTAGCTTTGGATGCTAATGTGATGTCGGGTGAGCTTGGGGACTAGTTAATTTTGATCGGGAAATGCCAGAATTTGGGTACGGAGTTGGGCATTTTAGATGACAATCAACTATGCCATATACCAAAATTAGTTGGGTTGACTCAATGAATTATCTGTATCCATTAAATGCAAGAGTTAAGAGTATCTTTTGGCTACTGTTAGCAGTTAACCTACATTCTCTTCCTTTATTGTGGTTTGAACTGACGATTGCATTGAGAAGTTCTCATAGGCAGAGTTAAAAGTGTGAGTCTTGGATATGGAGTGAAATTGGTATAAAGGTCACATACTTACTTTAGTTGTCTAATGGTTCAAATTACCAGCTTATTGAGGGAGTTGTCGTGTTTCTTATTTGAGCTTCTCTATCATGTGTAGTTGCTGTGTTTCTTATTTGGACTTCACTATCATGTGTTACAGTTTCTTCAGTTAGGAGTTTTTTCTCATGAATTTTGCCCCCTATAGATGACGGGACAAATACGAAAAGAAGAATATTTGGATGCTGTTTATGGGGATTGTATGCCTAGAGTTGGGAGTTGTATTTTGCCATTTTAGTTTTCTTATTATAAGTTAAATACTCCTGATTATACACAAGATGGTGTCAAGAATGTCTCATCTGGTTTGTGGCTCAATCACAACCGTCCCACTGATTTTCCCATCTTTGCCACTCTAGTTGTTGTAGTGCTACTTGGATCTATTTTTTATCAGATATGGAAGTGTGGTTTTTGGGCCAGATTTTGAAACTTTATGCATTTTTTACTTGTGGATACTGCTGAAGAACCAATAGAGAGGGGGATGTGATCTTGTCCACTGCATGCGGCATGTCATCAAGAATTATACTGCCACTTTAAGTAGTTATAAACTTTTGGGACCCCAAAACTGCTGCTAATTTGGCACCTTGCTCTTCGCTTAATTATGCAATGGCGAACATACTTTACTTACATAGTTACATTCATCCCTTTCCTTAGGGTTTATATAGTTTTCAATTGCAATTTGTTACCTTCATTGCTTCTAACTTTGTGGATCTCCTTGCACATTTTACCACTTTTTTTTTCCTGATAAGTATACTGAACTACTGAAGTGTCTAGTTATATTTAATTTGCTTAAGTTTGGGTAATTTGCTTTGGTTTTGTTGTTCATCACACGTCTTTTCTGATCTTTATCTACCCTCTTTTGAGTATTTCAGGGTTCGCTGGAAAGGCAGACTTCACTGTAAGACACCTGTCATCAGCCACCACTTCCTTTCCAAATTCATTTGATTTTAACAATGGTCAACAATGTATTGGAAATGGTGCCCGTCAGGTTGGTGCAAATTTAAATGTTTTTGTTTATTAGTTAGTTGAGCTTATGTAAGCATCGATAAGTAGTTTAATGTCTTGTTCCAAAGCCGCCATTCTAATCCTTGCCTTCAATTGTTACCAGTGTTCTGCATATTCTGCTAATGCTTCCTCTGAGACAACCTGGACTATGCATGCTACTTTTCCTGAATATGTCGTTGCTCTGGCTACCATTGTTGGATCTGTACTTTTCACGGTATGACAGTACTTAATTTTAGACACTTGAATATTGTTATTGTTGTGATGAAGAGACTGAATATTCAGTTCTTCAGTCATTTCTGTTTTGGTATAATGCCTCTTAATATGGAGAACTTCTTAGATATCACTTAGCTGGTTTTTAAGTGTAGAATTTAGAATCAAGTTGAGGAATTTTTCTGTCGTTTGCAGTTGAATATAAATAAATTTTCTGTAAGGGTGGCTACTTGACCATGAATCTTTTGTTGTGTCTTCTGATTATAGTTGAGGGGGTTAGGGTGATCGGTTCTTGTGAGGTTGAGGAGCAGCATTGGAGGACAAAGAAGATAACCCGTCACCCTAATATGCATGTTTGGTACTGACTTATCTGCTTCTCATATTATATCCAGATTTTTGGTGGTGTTGGCATTGCTTGTCTCCCGTTGGGACTTATATTTTCGTTCATCAGGCGTCCAAAGGCTGTTATTACACGGTCACAGTATATCAAGGTATTTTCTTCTGTTAGAAGCTCTTTGCATATTTTCCTGAACGGATGTTTAAAATTAAATAAAGAAAGGCATACACACTGGTGTCATGACTCATGATGCTTCATTTTGATTTTGCAGGAAGCTACCGAGCTAGGTAAAAAAGCGAAAGAATTGAAGAAAGCAACTGATGCACTTCATCAAGAAGAAAGGAGCGGAAGTAAGGGAAGAAAATGGCGGAAGAATGTGAAGGCAGTCGAAAAGGTATATCTTATTTTTATCATGGTTTCTCTGAATGTTCTTTTCATTTTTGTCATCCACATTTAATTGTATCTAGCACATGAGCTATAGATGAAAATAAAACAACAAAGTGAACCAATGTTGTAAAATGAGATCCCAATGGGTGTCACCTAGTCTTAGAAGCCCTCGTTCTTGATTTAAACTTTTTCCACTTTGAACTTCATTGCTTTCTAATATTTGTTCCAACATTTCTGCTTGGTCCCGAAGTTGATCTCTACACTTAAATGATGCTTTAATCATGTTCAACACTTTAGCAATTATAGTAAAGAAGTTGTCCACAAGCAAATTTTCTTTGGCAATAGGTACAAGTGTCAATTTTAATTGGTGAGCAAAACAGTGAGTGCAATATATCGATGGAGTTTTCTGCAAAATCGAAGCTTAAAAATCATTTATCTCCCCCTGCATGTTACATGCCCCATCATAGTCTTGCCCACGTATTTTAGATATACTCAGAGTATCTCAAAAGCAAAGAGCATATTGTTTCCTTCAAAGATTGTGCCATGTCTCACCAGCACGAATAATAGCAAATAACTTGTTCATTCACTTTGCCTTTTTATTAACATATCGCAAAGTAAAAGGGCCATATGTTCATGGTGTGTTAGGTTCTTGGATTCATGAACTAATATTCCAAAAAAAATCTAAATCCAAGTCATCAATTATACTTTCATGGTTTCTTGTGTACAAGCACTCACAATATCCTTTTGAATTTTTGGAGAAGTCATCATAGCATTTTTTCAAGCCATTCCAAAAAACCTAGAAAAAGGCCTTTAGCTTTTTGAAGATTCACTTTCATCATGACCTCGAAAAGATAAACCCAAATTCCAAGAGGAACCTTGCCACATTAGTAGAAGCCTCTAACCGAATTCGATTCTCACTTCTTGTTTTCTTAGATTGCTTGTCAAAAGCAACTTGAATGGATTGAGATTGATTCTCCAAATCTAGCATCTTGTTGAAACACCTATTGTGGATGTTGTTTACTTCACCAACATATAAATCAAATTGTTCCGAAATCCGAACTATGATTCCCAGACTTAAAATCTTTTTTTGTCAAAAAATCACCCGCATTTCCCTCTTGGATAGTCATTTTTAAGTAAATAGCAACATAAGCAAAATACAACATCTCTCTTCACACAATTCTCCATCCACCTAGAATATGAACCCTCAAACCATGTTGAACTAAATCGATGCATTTTCTTCTTGAATTTAGTTTGAGGAAATTAAAAACAACAGGTTGACAAGGCCCTTGTTGAATATAGTGTCTTCTCACTTCATCCCGTATTCTAGGCTATATTTATCAATTGGTATTCTTTCTCAAGGATCGGGTTTAAGTGACTGCAAATCAAACTCATCTATAAGACGCGGATAATTATATCTAAAACTAGAACTTGGTTGAGAAGAATTATGTTTCTTCAAAAATCTATCCATTTCAATTCACAAGAATCAACAACAAATTCCTACAAAACAAATTTTTTATCAAGAATATAAGTAAACATAATATTGTTGATAGGGGAATGACACCCCTCCTTCACAGCACAACAAAAGTAAAATATAGAAATGTTTGAATAGTTTCTAATTGAATAGCAAGTTGTATGACTCCGCAAATAGTATCTGTTGTGTAAGTAGGAAAAAGGGGTGGGAGGTGAGGTGATAATCACTGTTCAAATGGCCATTATACATTTTATGAAATTTGAAAATAAAAATAAATAAAATAGAACTTTTTATAAGTTGAGCTTGATGCTTCTCCCGCAAAGGCTGAATAAACCATGCTATGCTATTTTAATATGATCAATCGATGTCCATAATCTGTGTATGCAAGTGACGCTCCTCTTGATATGTATGATCCATTTTGCCTCGAAATTCTACATTAAGTTATTGATGATTTTACCTCAGACCTCATGTCAATTTTATCTCATTTATCTTAGGATGTTGGATGAAGATTCTGTTTTCTTGTCAGATTAATATATCAAGAAATGAATAAACTGAAAAATACTGGTTTCTTTTTATGCTAGTGTGATAAATGATTTTTTGTTTTACCTTGCAGGAGGTTCTTCTTCTTGAAGACGATGTCAAGGCTCTAGAGGAAATGTATCCTCAAGGTGAAAAGGTAAAGAGACGTGCTTTTATACTTGGCAGGCTAAAATCTTATTTTTCATACCTTGCCAAAGTAATTTTGTTGAGCAAACTGGTTTGATGGCCTCTTTTTGGCAGGCTGAGACTGCTTGGGCAATGACGGTTCTAGGTTACTTGGCAAAACTCATTCTAGGCGTTTTAGGGTATGTGGGAATGTGATGGAATATTACTTTCCACTAGTTTTTTTTGGAATAATTTGACATAAATAGATGGTATGTAGTGAATCTGTGTTTTTTGGTTCATGTAAACAGGCTGATTGTCTCTGTAGCTTGGGTTGCCCATATCGTGATATATCTTCTGATTGATCCTCCACTTTCTTCCTTCCTTAATGAGGTTTTCATCAAACTAGATGATATTTGGGGTACCTTCAACCTTTCTCTCCCCTGCCTTATTTGCTACGTATGGTGACTGATACATGAAATGTGATGGTATTTTTTTCTGTTATTTCTCCAGGTCTTTTGGGCACTGCAGCTTTTGCATTTTTTTGCTTCTACCTTCTGCTTGCAGTGATTGCTGGAGCAATGATGATTGGCTTGAGATTAGTTTTTGTTACGATTCACCCAATGAAGTAAATTTCTTCTGCTGTTTGCAATTATACTTTATTGAATCTGTTTGCCACCTGCTTTGCTCCTGTCTCACTGCTGTGCTGGACCACTATTTACAGGTGGGGAGCTACGCTAATGAACTCCTTTCTTTTCAATGTGGGCCTTATTCTTCTTTGCTCCATCAGGTAGGATTAGTGCTGTTCAATTTTCTTATGTATTTGTTCCATTTTCAGCGGTGTAATAATTGATCTTAATGATGAATAGCTGAAGGACAAGTGCTTAGACCACTGGTGTGTGGGACACTTTGGGTTGTCCATGCAAATAGTAAAGCATTTAATGTACCAGCTAGGATTCAATTTATTGGGAAATTGAGTGTTGATATTTGGCTGAACTCTGAAGTGAGGCATGAAACAACATGCTAAATCAGGTCCTCCAGGTTATGGCTAGATCCTACAAAAGAAGCAGCCTGCTTCTTATAAGTTGAACTGGGAATTATTGTTGTAGCTTTGATCTAACTTGGGGGTATTGTGGTTCTAGACCATTTACTAGTTACACCATATGTAGGTAACTATGGAAAGGAAAGAAAGGATTCCTCTGACAGAATATCCTGAAACTTCCGTGCTGAATTTTATGTGGCACTTGTTTAAAGGACGTGCATTGCCCCCTTTATTTCTAAATAAAAAACAGATAGCTTCATCTACTTTGTTGGATAATGATTTCATCTATTAAATACTTGGCTGAGTTGATAGGTGGTATATAGAAGACATGAAATTCGAGGATGCTAAATATATGTTCACTTAATATTCTGGTTTTCTGAAAGGGTATTAGCCAATCTGCAGTTTTTGGATTGATAACCACCTTTCTCCTGCTTTCACTTGGCGTAAAAGTTTGGTAGTATGATCTTTTGTTTTCTGCGCTTGCAGTGTCATTCAGTTCTGCGCCACGGCCTTTGCATACTATGCTCAAGCGACTGCAGCTCAAGAAATATTTGGTCACAATCTGCAATCTCTTCGTGGAATTAAGTATCTATACAAGTAAGTTGCTGTTGTTTCTAGATTTTCATCAAGAGCTGGTTTTCTGGCTGCAAGAATCATGTTATGAATGGGGAAAGATGTCTTCGCAGGTACAACGTGTTTCAAATTGGATTCATTGTTTTAGCTGGTCTGACATTTGTTTACTATGCTGCCTTTGTAAGTCTCTGTTACTGTCTGACATCTCAAATCCTTGCTCTTAAGATGAAGGAGAAATTAAACAATTTTCAACTTTGCAGGGGTGGAGAAGGAAAAAGCCTAGTGGGAGGTTCCAGCTCTCCAGTTAAAGGTTTTGATTGGATAGCAGTGCACGTATCTGACCGTATTTGAGACTTACTCTGGTCTATCACTAATGTTGAGGCTTTGAACTCTGGTGTATGTTGCCTAGTTTTGTTTCATATTATTCTTGGAGGAGGCAAACACCATTAAATTTGATTTCTACAGTGGAAGTTGGGGTGTTGGCGACTCTACTACCTGTGCTGCTGCTGCCACTGTTCTTGCTGCTGTTAATTTAGTTTTTTTTTTTTAATCCCACCTTCTGTATGTATCATTTGTTGGTAATGTTATCATTTGTTTGGGCATGTCGTCATCTATATGCTTGGTTTGAGATTTGTCCTTGATGTATCATATAGTCATTATATACAAAAATTTCTTGGATGTTTGTATATTTACTATGAACTCTTTTATATACGTTTCGATCCTACGAGATTCTTGTTGGCTTTCTGTGGATTTCGTTCAGCTTATTTGATGTAGCTGGTTGGAGTTATATATGAATGTAGTAGACGATTTTGTCAGCATTTTGAATTGCATATTCCTGTTAGATAGGGTAAATGTGAAGTGTTTGAGCTTGAAATTTTAGATTTTTTTGCGGAGTTGAACTTTGGAAAACATGTAATCAATTTCAAGTACATTATATTCTTTTACTTAAAACTGGTAAAAAGTACATTATATAGTAATAACTTAACTAGCTAGGGTTTTAATTATTAATTCAATCTTTTCTTTTTAATGTCATTGGTCGATCAAATTAGCAGCAGTACAATGAAAGTGATCTCAGATCAAGCCAAGACTTTTTCTTTTCCCATAGCTTTGAAAGGAAGACTAAAAAGTCATGTGAGAGAATAGTCAACTTGTATTTGCTTAATTATTAAGGCCAATTATGTGCTTACAACCACTAAATAATCTCTATTTTATTCTTAGATGTGGTTTATAATAATGTTATTTTGCACACATCTCTACCAATCATTCACAAACATTAATTAAATAATATTTTAAGAATCATTCAAGGGTTAACATGACATTTTAAAGAAAATTTTCATCACAGACATAGTGATATCCAAATTTTACTCCTAAGTAGAAAAATAAAAAAATAAAAAAATAAAAAAATAAAAAAATAAAAAATATATATATCCTCAATTTTCAAATCGAGAGAGATTGTGAGAGATAAAAAATTCTCACCATTTCTTAAATTCATGGACCCAATTCAATTCAGGGGATCCTATAGATATATAACTTCCAATTAATTTCATAAAAAAAAGGGTATTTTGTCTTCTCTTTTATACATACCTTAGTCGTGTTAGAGTTCTCTTCTATGATTTCCACAATTTTCTCTCCATGTATATCATAATATATCATTATACATACCAATATATACACTTGACATACACATGGCATACAAAAATATACTTTGACATACGGACAATATTTAGTGATATACATACTTGTATGCCGTTGTATGCACCCGTATGTCTGTGTACAATTGTATGTATAATATGATAAATAGAAAATACAGCAATATATAAGCATAATACATAATTATGATCCTTAACTTGGTATTAGCTGGCAACTATTACCTTTAACTTTGGGTGTGCACAAGCAGACACTTAAACTTGTACAAAATTGAACAAATAGACACATTCATTCTACATGGCACCCTACATGGCAATTTTGTGTCCTATGTGGCATCCAACGTGTATTATGCCATGTAGGACACGCGTGTCTACTTGTTCAATTTTATACGTGTTTCAGTGCCTACTTGTGCACACTCAAAGTTGGAGGGCATAGTTGTCCGCTGAAGCTAAGTTAAGGGTCATGTTTATATATTATGCTGACATACACTAGGCATACATCAGATATACCAAAATATGAGCCTAAAATTCACGGATCTTCTATTTTTCTAAATTGTTATATTTTGAAAAGAATTAAGTATTATATTTGGTAATTAGCTTAAAATAACTTTAAACTTATAATTAAGGATCCCTTTCCATCATATATTATAAGAATCTTTTATCTTAATAATGGCATGTCTTTGCCTCTTCAAAATGTGATCAATTGTATTGTTCCCACTTATTTCCCATGTTACTTGAACCCTCAATTTATCAAAGATGCTCAATCACTAGAATAAACCCAGCTTATTATTTTTTCAAGATACTCAATATGCGATCGAAAGAATTAGAAAGTGGTCTAGAAATAGCAGAAGAAAAGATTTTTCCATTTCATATTTTTCTTGTGTTGAGATCAGATAATTAGGTGGTCTAAATCCTTTTATGCTAACAAAGGAAAAGGCTTAATTAGTTCCTAAAAACTATATCATTCATGTGGAATATCTCCATATGCTTAATTCATATATACCCAATATTGTTTAGCAATAAGAAATTCAACAAACCATGAAAAACATAGATATGTGTAAAAAGTTAATTCATATAGGAGATCAGAAGTTTGAATAAAGGAGGAGAGTTATCGTTCAAGATTGTAACGTGATAGATAAATAGTGACAGATAGAAAACATAAATACTTAATTCATATATACCCAATATTTTCGACACAAAACATAGATATGTGTAAAAAGTTACTACAAATGTTTAATAAATAATAGATTATGAACCTATAATTTCAAAAATATAACGTGTTCAGTGATAAAACCTGAAGATTGAACCTATTAAATCAAAATGTTGGAGCTACGCCTCCATCATTAACTAGAGGTTTCAGGTTTGAGCCTTATAAATGGGAAAATACTAGTAGAAAGTGCTTCCCCTTAAGTGAACCTTATGGGGCCGCGAATGCAGCCAATCCAAAAATTCAAAATGGATACCAAATACAGAGTGAAAAAAGAAAAAAAACAAGGAGTTGTAATAAGTTGATTTCATAGGGAAGACTTGCATTATATTTTCTTGGAAGAATTCACATACATGGTAAGAAAACCAACTGATTCATGAAGACAAAGCCAAACAAGCCCAGATTAAGTCCAGTTTTTGCCCCTTTTTTTCTATTTTAGCCTACAAGTTCAAATGAATAATCAGAGTCTGAACTATTGCCATTGAGTCTGCCATGCAAAATCCATCTCTGAAACTTTTATAGCCGTCGAACCCTCTGGATCAACAAAGATACACGGAGAGATTTCGGGGAATTCAGTAGGTAATGATCTCCAATGCAGGTTAGGTTCCCAGTCCGCCTCTTTGATAACTTTCAAGATTTCCTTGATCACAATTTCGCTGCCTTCACATGATAAATGTATTCCATCCCTTCAGAAAACAAATCAAGAAAGTTATACATGAAGATGGTGATTGCCAACGGGACGTGTCAAAGATGATCTAACATTAGAAGCAAATAGGAAAGGAAATATCACATAAACATGACGATTGCTAACAGAATAAGCGCCAAAGAAGGTTTAGTATAAAAACAACCAGGATACAAGGTATCATTCAGCTAGATCTATGATCAGAACCACTGACAAAATTTAATATGTATAGTGTGCTCAGCAATGTGGTAAGTTATACAGAGTAGTGGTTTGACCAACACTGTTGTACAAGGTAGAGTGCTGGTCACTCGGGAATGCTCATGTTCAGAAGATAAAGGTAGTGGAAATGAGAATGGTCAAATAGATGTGTGGACATACTAGGAGAGATATGATTAAGAACAAAGTTAAACGGGGCAAAGTGGGAGTGGCCTCCGTGGAGGACAAGATGAGGGAAATGAGGTTGAGGTGGTTTAGACATTTGAAGAGGAGGGGCGAGGATGCGCTAGTTAGGATGTGTGAGAGCTTGGTTGTAGTAGAAGTTAGGAGAAATAGGGGTAGGCTGAAAAATAATTGGGGTGGGTGATTAGACATAACTTGGCACAACTTCATCTTACTGAGGACATGACCCTCGATAGGAAGATATGAAGATCAAGGATTAGGGTAGAAGGTTAGTAGGTAGCCGATCGGTGGAGCTTTCGATCATGTAAGTGATCTATGACATGACGAGCAAAATGAGAAAACCTAAGCTCATCTATAGATGCTTTGATTTCTAACCCATGGAAAAAGAGTCCATCCGAACAAATATCCGTCACCATTGCCACGAGGCAGTCATAACAACCATGTAAGTCCATTCCTTCACAAATGCCTACTTCGTTACATAGTTCAAGTAAATTTGATGTCACTTATGTCCATATCCAAGCAAACAAAACATGCCACTTATGACAGAAAGACCTGTAGTATCCCCTTGCATTTTCAAGTTTTTCAGAACATTTAACAGCGATACAGTCCTTACCGAGAAGATATGGTAGCATTTTAGTTGATTACTACAGGTACTAGCCAAAAGGAAAGATCTACCAAAATTTAAACTTGAACCAGTTGACTCTTTAAAGTAGATATCTTAAGAAGGGTAGTTCCAAATTTAATTGATTGACACATATGTCACTACAACAAAAACAACTTTTAGCGGCAGTAAATACTAACATTAATAAAGAGTGATAAAGTCTTTACCGGCATTAGTTAAGTGCCATTAGGACCAATGTCGCTAAAGGCTTTAGGGACATATACAAAGAGTGCTAATTGCCGCTAAGAATACATATTTAGTGGTAATTAAGAATTAATTGCCGCTAATGATCATTTTTTATGTAGTGTGTGAAGCTGGATTTTGTATCGCCAAAGCGACAGTTAATTTTACATGTTCAGCATGACAAAACACAAAAAGTGATTTCGAATAAATAAAAAACTTACGTAAAGCAAGCAGTCAACCAATCATCCCTCTGTTGAAGTGCTTTCCAAAGATCTATAACCTTCACACCTAACTCTTGGCACAACTGTACACAAGCGTCTGAATATTTCCGACAGGATTCATTTGATCGACCAAGATCATTACTGGTTGTGTGCAGTAATGAGAAGCATGTGTCACTAGTTTAGCAATAAGAAATTCAACAAACCATGAAAAAAACTTCCATGCTTAGCGTTACGTTGATTACCCAAATACTTCAGCCATTTGTGCCTCATTCACGGGAGGAGCAGTGAGAAAGATTATCCGAGTCTTCTGAGAGAAGCTCTGGTAGTGCAGCAGATACATGTTACAAATCAAACCAAATTCAATATTGTTAAAAAAAAAAAAGGTTGATGCTGAAGTGCTAACTAGATTTTATCAGAATATCTGTGTACATTCGCTTTATTTTAATATTTTGGTAACACTTCATCCAAGAAAAGTAAGTGGCTCAAATATACTGTTTGTATCACCATTAATTTGACCTGATGATTGAGAACTGAGCTATTATAGGATGAATGAAAGTGTCACCAAAATAAAAGGTTGAAATACATATTGTCAAATTTGAAACAAAAACAGATTACAGTTTCCCGTGCAGACTTGTTGTGAGGAAAAACAAGGTATTCTTATTCTTTAATGTTAATCCAGACCACATTGGAGTATATTCACGGCGTGCAACTCAATTTTAGAAATGTTACCTTCAGATGAGTTGCAATCTTCCTCATGTTCTCTACATATTCAGGAAGAGGAACATGAGCACCGAGGCCACTTGGGTGAGGTTCCATTGAATCGTTCCCTCCAAAATAAACTATGACCAGAGAAGGCTGTACAGCTGCATCCTAAGTTTAAAAACATATGAGCCAACAACATTAATTATGAGCGGAACAGAGGAACTGAACACTAAGTTAGATGATTTTCAAAAATTTCCATGAAGTTGCCTAGCAAATGCTACATTGTCTTGGAACATAGATAAAATTATTCAAACATGGAAGTAGGAAAAGGACAGCACACTTTGATCATCAACCAATTACCTTGGGGAACACTTCATCCAAGACTTGAAGTGCACACCTTGAATTCCAACCTGCATATCCACGCAGCAGTATATCTGCCTATTTCATCAGTATGATTGATTAAATAAGCCCCGGCCTTTGTACAAGCAAGTGACTGAAAATTATGATAAACTCCAGAGCACACACAAAACATAATAAGTAGGCATTGAGCTAGCCTTAGAAGTATTTCATTCTTCATTTCAAAACATGTATCTACACCACTTATTGAAAAAAGTTCAAATTCAAACTAAACGATTATCATTTTAATCCACGAAAGAAGAGGCACCACTACCTTGAAAACCTTTCAATAGTTAATCACATCTGAAAGCATGGAAAAACAACATAATGCAAGAAAAAAGAATAAATTACAGCAAAACAAAATAGAGGTGAACTTAAGAACAACTCAATTAAAGCCGTCCTATAATTCTTTACCATAACATCATTTAGCAATTAAAACTGAAGCTCGATCAATTATTGATGATTCACGATGCAAAAGAAGCATCATTTAGCTATTGGAAAACTTGAAAACAAAAGGAGAAAGTTTTCAATCAAGTAAACTGTACTTATCATGTTCTAAGGGAACTGTTAACTAAATATACTTGAAAGAAACATGCAATTTATGCCAACAACAGCAATTATCTCACTTGCTAAGTGCTGGTCAATCTCAGCCTCTCTTTCTTACTGTTGAAATCATACACGAATGGAATGAGGGAATAATCAAATACTTCACGGTACTATGCTACACAACAGGTAGAAGTTCCCTGTTCGAGTCTCATCAACATCTATCAATAGAACATTTCCACATGTTTGTCGCGTAAGGGATGTTGAGAACCTAAAATAAATATCTAAAAGTGTCCCATCTCTAACCGTTTATACTTTTAGATGATGCAGTTCACACAATTCACAATTCAAACCTATTAGTTCCTTGTTATGGAGACAAAAAGGTTTAAAAAGTGTATCATCTCCACTACTGGTGAATGTCAACAATTTAGCAGGGCCATAATGCTACTCCATGTATTACATAATAATATTTTAATGTTTACACACATCTTTTGTCCAAATTTCCTGATTCTTGACAAAACAAAACATTCATAGTACAAAAAAAGAATAATTTAAGCTAAATTTCATGTTCACTCATCCATTAGTGCTTAACATTTTTTGTAGTAAACAAGAAAGTCTTGAATTGAGTTCAGCATAACCATGTATACCTTAGTTTGGTTTCTTGAATGAGGAAAATTGATCCCCTCATTAAATTCAATGAAACTTACACACCATTTGGTTGCAATTTTGCATATTATTCTTATAAATAATACTAATTATGTAACTTATGCAGGAATCTATGCATTATTTTATGCATAAATAAGAATCCGAATATTAAGCAATGTGAAGATTCTAGCACACAAAAGTAGGGGTAAAATCTGTGTACACTTGAACCACAGCAAACTGTTCCCTTAATTCTTAATTACACAATAACAATTCTTTCATTATAATTTTCAATATAACATTTCTTTTCATTATTAATCTAATCATAACGCACTATTCTGACTTCATCACTCATTTTATTTGAGAACCATAAAAAAGTTGCAAAATCAAGTGGTACCCACTATCCACTACTTCACAATTCACCACATCGATTATAAAAATTCATGTAACAACACACACTTAATCTCAAAATACAGAGGATGTAAGACAAAAAAAAAAACCTTGCAAGCATAAAGGTCAGTGAGTATTGCACCCCATCCTTGATGACTAAAGCTGAATTGTACTATGGATGAGCCAAAAAGCACAAATTGTGGACGAATTGGTCCTACCATTGATGAGACTCAACAAAAGGAAAATGTTCTCTGACTCCAGAAAAGATAGATAACAACGATGAACAATTGTCTACTTTGCTCCAGGCGGCGCAGTGGGGACAGTTTAGCCCACAAGGATTAAATGGCATTTAAGGGTGTGTTTGGTATCAACAAAAATGTTTTTAATAGATTTTCTTTTTGTTTCACAAGTATAAAATATTATTTCAAAAATATTTGTATATAATTTAGGAAAATAATATAATAGAGGTGGAAGTGAGATGTATCGGAGGATGGGAAAAGTGAAATGCTACTTATCTCGATATTTGAGAGATAGTTGAATTGCATGAGATACTTTTTTCTATCATTTCATATTATGGTGAAAATTTTATGTAAAAAAGAGTTAGGTACATTTATTGAACCTAGCGTAGTCCCAATGGAAACATGCAATTAACTTAAGACTATAATAATATGATAATAATGTATCATATTGATTACTGATAATAACTAAGTAGCTAATGAATCATGATAATGTTAAAGTGAATACAGCACTTAGTTGATTGCAGAGTCGGTTATAACTGATTACAAAGTTGGTTAATTAGTTAGTTGCTAACTATCAATCAGTTGGTTAAGTTAACTATACTAGTGAGGTTGATTTAGCAGTGCCTTGTGATCGCACAGAGTATGCGGAATGGTGTGTTCGTGATGTGTCTTTTTCTATTGGGGAAAGGTTTTTGCTTAAGGTATGCCCCACCAAGGGTGTGATGAAGTTTGAAATGAAAGAAAAGCTCTGCGGTTTTCTAGACCTTTTGAGATTTTGGGGAACTGTGGAGAGGTAGCCTATAGATTGGCCTTACCTCCGAGCCTATCTGCGGTTCACCTCGTGTTCCATGTTTTGATGCTTAAGAAATATCTTCATGATGATTCTCATGTGATTAAGTGGGATTCTGTTGCTTTGGATCAGAATTTGTCTTTTGAAGAGGAGTCGATTGCTATCTTGGATATACAAACTAGATAGTTGAGATCCAAGCATATTGAGTCAGTGAAGGTGCAGTGGAGGCACCGACCTGTTGAGGAGGCGACGTGGGAGGTGGAGTCTGATATGCGTCGTAGATACCCTCAGTTTTTCATCCCTTCAGGTATCTTATTTTGCTTTTCGTTCAGGGACAAACACGTGTTTTAGTGGTGGATAGTGTAATATCCCATTTCTTCTAAATTTGCTTTTAATGGTGAAGTGACCATTTTATCCTCCCTCTTAGCTTTTTCATGCGTAGTTTGGGTTGCGGGAATGATTGGTATGGTCCCCGATGTGATCGGGTGTGTTTTTGGTGATTTTGCCCCTTTTGAATTGAGAATTTTTTATATAGTTAACTTTGCTCAACATTATGAGTTCTGAGCGTCGTATAGGGATTATGTCAGTTTTATCGAGTCTGGAACATCAATTTTGGTTTAGTAAGATGACTGGTTAGAGTCCCGAAACCTTAGGTTGTGATTTGGATATTTAGCTAAAAAGATGAATTTTTGGCCTAAATGGGTTCTGAGGGGTATTTCGGTCATAACCATTTTTTTTTTTTATATCTGACGATTCCATTGGTTCCAAAACATTTTTTATGATGAATTTTCACTATTGGTTTGTGTTTCTAGAATTCCAAATGAGTTTCGGGGGTCAAGAAGATGTTTTCAAGGTTGTTGATGCACACTTTTAGTGGCACAAAAATAGACTTCGAGCGATGAAAAATGGGTTTTAGTGTTGAAATCGCAAAGTTAAATATCTATTTCGTATTTTTAATATTATGGAGCTAGAAAAGTCGGTTTGAGGTGATTTTTGATGCGTTTTTCTCTCATAATCATTGAGTACATATTTCTAACCCTATTTTACTATTTTCCCAAGAATATACCTTTCATATTTCATGATTTCTATCCATTAAGTTGAGATTTTATACTCTAAAGTAGAGAAATTGAAAGTTGTTGATTTGAAGGCCAATTTGGAATGAGTTTTCATTGATTTTCGGGATTTAAGGTCCTTGTATTGTGGCTAAACTAATTTTGACTTTCCAAAATTTCTCATTTTTGAGTGCATTTCAAATGTGGGTTTTGGGGGTTTTCTTCCAAAGTTGAAAACGTAGTAAATTCTTGATTTAGAGCTCGATTCTTACTTGTTTTTAATGGATTTTTCAACCACGAACTTCTCTTGGCTTTTAGAACTTGATTTTCAACTAAAAATGTAATTTTACCCTTTTGATTTCTGAAGTGATTTTTGAACTATTTTCCCCCGATTTCAAATCCTATCAATATGGGTATCGTTGGACTCTTTTTGATGAACTCTTTCCATTCTTGATAGTTGATGATCATTTCGTTTAGCGTGTGGTTGAGGATTTTCTTCGGTAGAGTTGTTCGGGTGAAGTTTCGGCCTTGAGGTAGGTTTGGCTTATCCTTTTCCTAGACTAAGATTAGGTAATTGATCTTATGTCTTAGTCTATGGGATGGGATGGTAGCATGATTTTGGACTGTGAGTTGTATTGTGTTGCCCGTGATGGGGCTTGATTATATTGTGTTGCCCGTATGGGGGCTTGATTGTGTTGTTTAGCTTGTATTTGGGCCTTAATTGTTGTTCTAGTTGCTTTGAGAGCACATGATTCATGAGTTACCTTTGTGACAGGCTTGTAATGTTATTTGATTTGTAATGCCTAAGTGAGGGGCTGAGTTTAAAAATTTATAATGCTTTGAGTAAACGAAATGCTTTCTAAATGAAATTCACTTATTTCGAATGAACTCTTTCCTGCTATTTTTCATATGAGGGTGTATATCATGATTCAGCCGAGTTCTGAGAAATTTAGACTGTTGATACATGTTGAGTTTATTATTGCCTCCATGTTATCTATGTGTTGTGATGCATCTATTCACATTCATCATATCATGTTCTTGGGAAATTGAGAAAAATGTGGAGATTCCTTTTGAGAAAGAAAATGAGACACCTTTTTATATCATTGGCCACACTGAAGTGGCAAGTTGATGAGATATTGAGATTGTAATTTGGTATATGGATTGTGAGTCCCCCATGGGTCCTTGTCTAGGAGCCTTAACTCGACATGGTGTATATGATATGTTGACAATCTTGATTCCACTGTACCACCACATCATTGCATCATCTCACTGCATTGCATTAACCATTTGAATTGCTTGACTTGTCTGTAATATTGGAACTATTGTGACCTTCTGTGTTTACTTTACTCGTGTCGTTCATTATAAATTGGCGGCACCGATATCGGTATGAGACTTTTCTGTATGCAGGTGGAAGCGTTTCTTAGTATACTTCATAAGTCGATTAATTCCTTTTGCTCAGTCGGCCAAGCCTATTGAGTACTTGTGGATTGTACTCACTCCTACTTATGATTTTAGTCAAGGTACTCACCGCAATGGCAGAACGTGTCTAGCTTTGGAGATCTTTTCTGTCACTCCCCGAGACTATCCCCTAGACGTAACACGGGACCTAGGGTCACAAGTAACCCCAAACTAACCCTGAATCTGACATATCACAAGCATATTGAAATAACTCTATGTAAGCGGAAGCATAAGTGAAAGATGAGTAATTCTAAAAGAGTTCAATTGAGAATATAATTGTGTTCAGATGTGGAATATCCCAAAAACAACTGAATTTGACTCTATGTCTAAAAGCCTCTAATATTGACGAGCTACTGAGACAAGTCCCAATCTAACTCTAAAATACTGAAAGTAGTAACGAACTAACTAAATTAAAAGCATAAAGAAACATCCTCTGATGATGAGGACTCACCACTGAAGTTGCTGAGTATGGACTGGAAATCGAGCTAAGTGCGGTCTATATGCTGAGCGCCTGAACCTACATCATACAACGATGTAGTGCAAAAGTATGCGTCAGTATTTTGAATGTACCGAGCATGCAGGATATATGCTAAGTTGATCAATATGACAACTAAACATGGAAATAGATATACTGAAGTATAACTGAAAACTGAGCTGGTTGCAATGACCAAGTACTAATCGTGAAGATAACCTGTTGAACTAAATACATGGTCAATGCAATATGAATCTGACTGTGGGAGATACTATTAACCGACATAAACCACGTGAGCTACATATGGAGTTCGATGTATACTCCCCATCAAGAGGACCCAATATACCTTGCCGGGGTATAAAGGCATAACTATGGCATAATTATTAAAACTTATACCCAACAGATAGTTAAGTTTAGGTGTGTCTCTGAAATTTCAGTCATCGCCTAGGATGTACTTGTGCCTTATCACTTTAAATTTTAGATTTAAGTTTTAAGCAATTGAAATCAATTTAAGAAATATGAAATCAATCAGTTCATTTTTTGTACGCCTCTACCAATTTTTATATTGAGAATTACTATATCAAGAATCGCTAGAGCTTATCCACAACACCATACAACTTCATCAGCCTTCAAAAGACACAGATGCACATTCACAACAAAGTTAGAAATTTGCACCATTAGTACTAGTTCCTTAGCAACGTACCTATGTTTTCTAGTCGATTTCTACACTCTAAGGTACATCTAGACATCATGAAATCATCCATAAACATGAGATCATGAACCTTGAATCCATAATTCAATTCAAGGAAAGTTAAGAGTCAAGTCAAGAGAAGTTCATACAGTTTTCCAAAAGTCTTTTACAAACGTTTTAACTTTGTTTTAAGGCTTGAGTTTTGAGTTGAGTAAAGAGTAAGAGTAAAGTTCATTTCTTCAAAGATTATATGGGAACTAAGTATTCCCAAGAGTTGAAATATTTTTACATTTAAACAAGAGAGGAAACACAGATTTCCAAGAGAGCCTTTGAGCTACTTTTTGAGTAATTATCTCAAATCACAGAAAGAGTTTTGTTTTTAAAACATATGAGCTGAGTATATTTTGGGAGTAGTGTTGAGCATCGATATGGGGACTAATTCATAATAACTCAAATCTCCATAAACCATGTAGTCATCATAGGTAGAAAGGGTCATACTTTTTAGATGTTTCCTTAGTGCTTTTTAGTATAGACTAGTGTATCCACTTAGTTGAGGCGTTCTATATCACGGCAAGGTATAGGACAGTTCTGGCAGCGTGGGCGAGACGCTGTATCATCACTTTAGCTCATAGTGATGGTTGTCGGTTAGAGAAACTCCCACAATATTATATTACTTTATATGTAAACTGAGTTGTTATTGTATTTCTTTAATACATTGAGTTGTCATTTACTGTTTTAAATACTTTGTACAAATGCATCTTTATTGTTGTTTACCTTGCATTTGAGTTGAGTATCCATGAGTTGAGTAAAGCTAAGGTAAGTGTTCTCTTCAGATTCCTTTCAAGCTTATGTCATGTTTAGTTTTCCCCTCGCATACTCGTACATTCAATGTACTGATGTCATTTGGCCTGCATCGTTTTATGATGCAGATACAGGTAATCAGGATCAACATCTAGTGCCTCGTTGATCCAGTTGAGCACTCAGAGTCAGTTGGTGAGCCTCCTTGCTTTCCAGAGGACCCCTTTTACATTGTTTTAATATTTCAGTTGTTAGGATGATCGAGGGTCTTGTCCCGACATCCCTCTTTATTTTAGAGTCTTCATAGACAAGTAGTTATAGTTCTTTAGTCTTTCCATTTTCAGTTGTATACGTTAAGACTTGAGTTGCCATTTTGGCTAGTTTAATATTTGTTTCCTGTTATTTAAGTCTTCCGCTATAAGTTAAGTCAGGCCAAGGATTCGCTTGGGGCCAACAATGATTCTCGAGTGCCAGTTCCTCCCAGGATGTAGGCTCGGAGCATGACAATTTGCACCATTAGTAGGAGCATAAGCATTGAAGTTCTCAATTTATTGTTGAACATGAGAGTGAGCTCCAGTTAAGGAAACACTTGTGATTCAAAAATCTTATCATTGTAAAGTTGTACTTAGTTATCATGCATTTCTTGCTTTAAGTGTTTTTTACACTAAGATAAGAATTATTTTGAAAGCAAAACTATTATTTGAAAAGGCTTGTTGGCTATATATAGTTATTGCGGTGAGAGGGTGGACTCTTCGTATATGTGTTGAATTTTTTTTCATTTTATTTTTGTGATCACACATTAATGTTCATTCTCATGGATCACAAATTTAGTATTCTGAAAATTATATTTTGATAGAAAGTTGCATGCCGAGGGAAATAATTCTTGGTGGTTTTATTGTTGATTATACCGAGGATAAATATTGATTTGTATGTTCAAGGAATATAGTTCCTAGGTGGGAGTATGAGACCCACGAGTCCCTCACAATGTTCATTGACCATATATTGCATTGCATTTATTGTTATTTCTTGTGTTTTGCTCTTGTTAAAGTTACTGTTCGGACTTCTAGAATTCTTATAATGAGTTCAAGATTTTTAATATTCTTTATGCGATAGAGTTAATACTTTTTATCAATCGACCTATGATGACCAGTCTTCCTCTATAATCTAAATGTCTTTCTAGTTCTAAGATGGTTGGATGTATTAGACATGGTATTTTGTTTTATTTTAGAAACCTCTTGTACGAGTGAAACTTACACACGATTTGGTTGCAATTTTGCATACTCTTATTTATACTACTAATTGTGTAAGTTAGGTAGGAATCTATGCATTATTTTATGTGGCGTAAAATATGGAATAAGAATCAGTATATAAAGCAATGTGAAGATTTTTGCACACAAAAATAAGTGTAAATCTGCGTACACCAACTCTCTCCAGACGGCAACAATTGTTATAGTCCCTTAATTCTTAATAACACACACGTAACCTAAAAATATTTGAGGGAGTAGTGGAAATGCAGATGTAAGAAACAAACCTTGCAAGCATAATAGGGGCTAAAGTCAGATGTATCGGAGGATGTGAAAAGTTAAATGCTACTTATCTCGATATATGAGAGAATTTAATTGCATGAGATACTTATTTTTATCATTTCGGATTAGGGTATACAATTCACATCCTATTTTTAAAATTTTATGTAGAATATTTCATTTCCGCGACTCGTTGAATATGTTAGTACACTTAAACTCTGAAAGCTGAAGACGAAAACGAGGAAGGCAGCTACAAAGCAACATATAAGGAAGAGATTTAGGCAACTTAATTGACCTACTGGACTCTAAAGAAAGGGTACCACTTATTTGGAAACTCGAAACTTGCCCGTTTCCAAGTGAAACTCGATGCTACTTTAACACAAGGGTCGGTGTCCATAATTGAAAGTGGCATCTCTGTTTGGTGGTGTGGTACGTAGTGGGTTTAGTATGCCCCACCCAAACAAACGGCTTCGAAACAAACAAAAAGGTGTGTGTCGTGTCAGAAAGGCTATCCCGTGAAATACCTCTGATTCCAAATCTGATTTTTGCTTTGAATTGAGACAACCAACTTAAGTAGTTCCGGTGATAGGGGTAAAAGGGGCATAGACCCACGTTATAACTCTCGTAACTCGGTCATGAATTTCTTTTTAGTCACCCCGAGTTAGGTACATGTTTTGAACTTAGCGTAGCCCCAATGGAAACATGCAATTAACTTAAGCAAATAATAATGTATCATATTGATACCTACTGATAATAATCAAGTAATTCATGAATCGTGATAATGTTAAAGTGAAAACCACACTTAGTTGATTGCAGAGTCGGTTATGTATAGTTGATTACATAGTTGGTTAATTAGTTGTTGTCAACTGTCAGTCAGTTAGGATGTTAGTTAAGTTAACTATACTAGAGTTAGCTTATTAGTTAGTGATGAGTTGACCATTATAAATACCCAGCTTGTACTATAGTCAGACTAAATCTTCTTTTCCTTCTTCAAGTTCAGTTTCTGCATTCATGGCAGATAATTTGACAGATAAAACTAATAAATTTTTTATGATAACTGAGAGACAGTTTATCGAAATGCACCTTAAATTATGATATTTGATAATCTCAAATATGTATCTGAAAGAACATAAATTTGAGCCATAAAAATACTTTTATTCTGAGGGTTCATAAAAATACATTTATTATTATGGGAATACAAGTAAAATCATGCGAGTGAAGTCTATTCATGAAGAAGAACCGAATTTCATTGGAATTATATGCATATCATAAAATCCTAGGTTTTGTAGAAAGAATTGAATTTCATATATTCTAATTTTTGTCGTACAACTTAACACCATTGTTAAGGTATGAAATTATACTTTTTGAAGTCATAATCTGCTTATACTTATAAGCGAGAATTATGTTAGAGTCACTCATCAATAATGCATGTGATATACACACACAAGAAAATCAATTCACATAGTTTCTTTACTTATAATAGAGAATTAAGGGTCACAAAATTTTCAATCATCATTTGCAGATCAAATGGATATAAAAAAATTATAATTATTTCTTAGTATGTGTTATATTAAAGAATTTTAATTGAGTCTTAACTCAATATTAATAATATTTTAATATCACAAAAATTTAACAAATAGATAAAGAACATATTTCCATAAAAAATATTCAAAATATCACAAGTCATATAAGCACTTGTCTATTTTACATGATATCTTTCTTATTACGCGGGTGATAAGGATTTATAACACTATGAGCTAAAATATTAGCTAGATTGTCTATAGGAGAACGTTGATAAAAATGACGCCTAGGACACAGGGGCGGATTTACGTAGGACGAAGGGGGTTCATCCGAACCCCCTTCGTCGAAAAATTACACTATATATATTAGATTAAATTTTTAATATATGTGTATATATATAGTACTGGACCCCCTGAACATACACCAAAGGCGTAGCTCAGTGGCGTTGGGGGTTCAGGAATTCACTCTACTGCACGCGAGGTCGCGTGTTCGAATCCGGGCAGAGGCATTTCTTTTATCAGCTTATATTTTAGGCGTTTTAATTTATTTAAAAATATAATAATGCAATCAGAAAATGATGTTTAGTTCCAAAAAATTAAAACGCTGATTGGGAATTTAGGATTTATTAGTTTAATCCCTAATTATAAAGTCAAATATTAAAAAACCCTTTTCTTCTTAATTCGACAGTTTAATCCGACCCGTTTATATCTGATTCGACCCGTTTAATTTATTTGTGGATATTATTTATGTGATTAATTTTTTTTTTGAACCCCTTGATGAAAATCCTCCCTCCGCCACTGCTAGGACATGTTCTTAGAAGCCAATATTTCTTTATTTTAGCTTCTATATCTATTTTTTCCTCCCACTTGACTTTAAGTGCATACATATATGTCAGAAAATCCTCATTTGTACCAACACAAATAAAAATGTTAATCATTACTTTCCTCCAATGATTTGGGAGAGAAACAATAAATATGACTATAGCTTCCGAATCCAATACCGATATAAAATGAGAAGTCAATTCTTCTCGTTTCATCTGAAATAATTGAATATATTCTGGTATGGAAGATGAAGGATCCATTTGGATCTCTTTGAATTCCTCATATTTTCTTCTCCCTTCCCTCTTCCAAGCTCTTTGATCCCTAAAAATGTTTTGAATAGAACTTGGAACATCATTTCTAATAATTTCTGAATCAGAATCAGAATCAGAATCAAAATCATTCATGACTATTGTCCTTCGTTGATGAACTCTTCTACGTTGTCTTCTTGCTTGATTGTTAGTATCACTCACAATTGGAGTACTTCGAGTTCGTCTCCGTCCAACCATTTCTAAAATGACAACAAAGAAACAATTAGAAAAATATAATCACAACAATTTAATAAGCGCTATAACATAGTTAATTTCACGTAATTTTCTTTATCGGCCAAAGTGAGAACATGGTTAAATATTTGAAATTGTATAAATCTTTTATTGAAGTCAAATCATTCAGCCTTTTATCTACTACCACAGTTCTACCTAGAAAATTCATCAAATTGAGTAACTTCTTTTTATCTAAATTATGAAGATAGGGTTATTTTTACCATTTTAAACCCTATCTTTATTAAATGTAAATGCAATATTTTGCCTTCTTACCCTTTGAATAAAAGAAAATAATTTTTTATCAGATATCTATGTTTAAAATAAAGATCTTTTATCTATAAAAAAGTGATAAAATTAAAAAAAAATGTAATGATAAACTAGAAAATAAATAAAAATATTTGCGCTTTGATACCACTGCGCATGTTGTTGGTGGAATTTGATACCAACGAAAAAATTAAATAGTAACATGACCATCAATTGTACCTATTAATAATAACAAAATTTTCTCTAAACCAAATAAAAAATTCTTGGCACCTCTTTGACAAATAATAGATCCTCTTCTATTGATGAGTATTATATTGTGGTGTTCATTTTTATTTCAAAATTTGTGTATCTTCACCTTTATTTATAGCCTATCCGAGCTTGGCCATATGACAAGTAGTTTGACCCATTTGATTAATTCTTTATGATATTTGATTTCTTAAATCTATTTTTCATAATCATTAATGATTTTACTTAAAGAAGACTACCTAATTACACAAACATTTCTATCATAATTACTAATTCTCCCTATAGTTTAAAATAATTACATATTGTCACACCAATTAATAATTTATTCAAGATTGCAAGTTAGATACACCTAGATACATATATACCACCACCTATCCCTCACTTTTTGCAAGAGAAATTTTATAATCTCTAATTTTTTTTTAAAAACTCATAAATCTTTTTCAAAAAATTGTTAAAACGGTCTATGCATCTTAAGTAAAAAATAATTATCATTTATAGAGTAATAATAGTTACAAGGCAACATACCTCAATTTGAATACTCTTAATTGTTAAAACTGATGGCAAATAAGGGACTATGTCTCAGCAAAGGTTCATTGTGGATGAACAATCCATGTATATATAAAAACGGAGATTAGAGTATCTTATAAAACGATACAAAAGAAACAAATTTTATCAATAGAAAAACTCAATAATATTAGTTGAGAAGCAATGTGGTTTAAGAGATGAAATATTGAAGAGTATATATAGATAATTAGACTGAGAAGAGAGAAAGAATTTTTGAAGATATGTGACGATGCAATTAATAAGATCAAATATGTATCTTCTCTTTTAGTAAAAATAATATCATTTTTTCATATTTGGACATTTGGTCAAATATTTATTCATGGACATTTGGAGAATATTTATTTATGGACATTTGGAGAATATTTATTTATGATTTGTAGAATATAGCTAATATATAAGATTTTCTCACAATTTTTTTCAAGTGTGAACATAGTTAATTGGTCAAGTCACCATGAGGGTTTATTGCGTTTTGCCCCTTTACATTTCGTGATTTACACCCTGACATGTATATGCTTATGTGATTTGCACCATGTCCTATTTATTTCTATGTTTCTTCCCTAACCTCTTTATTTTCATGCAAAATAATGAAAATATTATTTTTTTCAAAAGAAAATATCTCGAGGTTAAGGTTGAATTGCAGATAATAAAAGATTTTAATCTTTTTGAAATCTATTCACATCACAGTTCTTCAAAAAGAACTCTTCTTGCAAGATCATTAATAATATGAGTCCAGTTCTCAAAATATGATAACTTTTAGGATGTTTTGTAAATGAGGCAGCTACGCAAAAAAATTGAAATAACCGGATTTTTTAAAATCACCAATCGCTACACGATTCCATGAGGCCTTCACAATATTTCCCTGTTACCCTATTATCTACGCACAAGTATCCACTAGACTATGACCGAAATTTCAAGGACACACCCAGTGGCGGAGCTAGGATTTTTAATAAGGGGGTTCAAAATCTGAAGAACTAGACACACGAACTAATCGAAGGGGGTTCGACATCTACTATATATACATAAAAAATAATTTTAACCATATATAAATAGTAATATTTTCCGCCGAAGGGGGTTCGGATGAACCCCCTAACAGAGGGCTGGCTCTGCCCCTGGACACACCTAAACTTAACTAGGGTCTTATTATTCCCCTGAACTCATTTTTTTGTATTTTTGTGCACCTTTGGTGCTGACATGACACCTTCAACCACCCAAGTTGGCTATGTTTGTACACACCTGCCTGCCACGTGAGTAAATATTTTTATTTTTTTTTGAAAAAATTCTTAAATTTTTTTTTTCTTATTTTCTTTATCGTTTATTTAATTAAGTTAATACACATATTTTTTTTTTTGTGAAAATCAAATAAAAAAATTAAAACGTTAAAATTAAAGAACACTTTTTAATTATTTTTTATTAAAAAATCACATAATTTTTAAAAAAGCAATTAAAAGTGAAATGATAAGAAATTAATGAATGAAAAAATTAAAAAGTTTAAAGTGAGAAAGAAATTAAAATAAATATTTTACAAAGAAAGAAATGAAAATAATTAAATGTATATAAGTTTTAATATCAATAAATATGTGTACTAAGTAACTAAAAATTTACCAATTAAAAAATGACATGTGTCCAATGTGTTCGCTCATCACTTGTCTTCAAGAGAGTGTGCACACTCTCTATGCCACGTCAACATTTATGGTGTATTTGTTTCATTTTAAATTAGTTTAGGGAGGTAATAGGACCTTAATTAAATTTAGGCGTGTCTCTGGATTTCGGTCATAGTCTAGAATGTACTCGTGCCTTATCCCTTTAAATTATAAATTAAATTTTAAGCAATTGAAATCGATTTAAGAAATATGAAATCAATCAGTTCATTTTTTGTACACCTTTCCCAATCTTTGTATTGAGAATTCTATATCAAGAATCGCTAGAGCATATCCACAACGACATACAACTTCATTAACCTTCAAAAGACACAAATGCACATTCATAACAAAGTTAGGAATTTGCACCATTAGTAGGAGCATGAGTGTAACATCTCGGAAGAGCTAAATTGAGATTCGTACAAGTTATTCTTCAATTGTGAGTTTTGGGTCTACTTCAAATGATCATAACTTTTAGAACAAAAGTAGTTAGGTGGCCCATGAGATTTCAAATCAAAGATCTTTGAGTCCTCTTTCCAATGCCGTTGATTTTGCAAAATTCTGAGTTCGGATGAAGAAGATATGCCCGTTTGAGTGCAGCCTGTCTAGTTAAGGCTGTTCATCCATTTTAAGGAGGGGTATTTGGTATTTTCCCTACCCCACTAGACCTACACATTTTTTCACCCAATTAGGGGTCTAAACTAATTGGGATCAATTTTAGTCATTCCAAAAGAGCGTAGGGTTTTTAGAGAGAAGTTCAAGAGGAGAAAAAGAAGAATGTTTCAAGAGTTCTTTCAAGCTTTGAGGATTTTCACCAAGAATTTTTTTCTTACGAGGTATGTAAATATTTATAGTGTTGGGTTTGTTCACCTTCACGCCAATCATGAGTTTCCAATTATGAAATCGTCCATGAGATTGTGTATATTGAGATTCTTGAGGAGTTCCTGAAGTTTTGCTTCATTCTTTATCAATGGAGTCTTGTTGAGTTCTTGAGGTGAGAGTTTTGCGAATGAGTGATGGTCTTGATGGAATTTGAGTGTGTTTCTGATTAATTTTTTGGGTTTGTGAATCTGAACGAGTTTGGGAGTAAACCAATCAATTCTAGCTGAGATAGGGCTTGAAAGAGAAGAGGAAAATTCGTCGGATTTTCTGGGCCTAGGGTGGGGCGGCGCACCACTGAGGCGCCACGAGGTGCGCCTGCAGTGTGCCCCAAAAGGGCTTCAGTTGTTTAGGGGTTGGCACCCTGCGCCACAAATGCACCAGGGTTGCCTGCCTTTATTTCTCTTCCGTCTTTCATTCCGTCCGAGTTCTTTTAAATCATTTCTTCGCTCTTTTCTTAATTATAACTATCTAAACCTTTATTAATCATTAAGAGATCATATATGTCCTAATCATAACTCTAAAATCTTTATTTCAAATTAAAGTAAAGATTAAGAGTAAGGTTCGAGAAACCTTTTGAGTCGTTTTGAGAAGTCTTTTACAATCTTCTAAAACTTGATTAAGACTTGAGTGAATGAGTATGAGAATGAGGAGAGTTGAGTTAATGTTTCAAATGAGTATAAGGGAACTAAATATTCCCAAGTATGTAACACTTTTACCTTTAAAATGAGAGGAAACCATGATTTCTAAACGAGTTCATGAGGAGTTTTTGAGCATTATCTCTTTTAAGAGAACTTTTTGAGAGATTATCTCAAATTGAGGAAGAGCTATGTATTTTAACATATGCGCATGAGTTTTATATATATATATATATATATATATATATATATTATTGGTAGTAGTATTGAGCATCGATATGAAGATGAGTTCAGGCAACTCAAAATCCTCATAAACCATATATGCCAACATGGGTAAATGATCATACTTTTTAGATGATTCCTTATTGCTTTTAAGCATAAATTAGTGGGTCCAATTAGTTGAGGATGCTTTATACTCTAGCAAGGTATATGACAGTTCTAGCAGCGTGGGCGAGACGATGTATCATCACGTAGCTCATAGTGATGGTTGTCGGTTAGAGAATCTCTCAAATAAAAGTAAAGAGTTTATTATTGTATTTTTATATACATTGAGTTATTATCTACTGTTTTAAAAGTTTTATACATCTTGCATCTTTTATTGTTTCTTTCATGTTGAGTTGAGTTGAGGTGAGTATGTTTTCCATTTGTGTCAGTTCAGCTATATATACATATGTTCAGTATTTCCCTTGCATGCTCGTACATTTAATATACTGGTGTCATTTGGCATGCATCATTTCATGATGTAAATACATGCATTCATGATCATCAACTAACGCTTCGTTGATCCAATTGCATTCCAACTAGCTTTGGTGAGCCTCTTTGTTTTTCAGAGGGCTTTACATTATGGCTTTGTTCGTTAGGATGTCGTGAGTCTTGTCCCAACTTCCATCATAGTATTTAAAGGTTTCATAGATAGTAGTATTTTGAGGAGTCTTTTCCATTTTCTTAGTTAATGTTTTAAGACTTGAGTTGCCTTCTTATGGCTGGTTGAATATTTTTAAATATTCTGAGTTAATTATTTTGAGACAATTGAGTTAATCTTTGCAATTAAGTTCCTATATTGTTGAGTAAGTTTTCTGGTGAGTATTGAGCCAGACCAAGGTTTCACTTGGGGACCAGCTGTAACATCTCACAATTTGAAATAACTAGGAAGAAGCTAATAATTGGAAATAGTCATTTTTGGAAAGAATGAAAATTTGGAAATTTGTTTAAGTTAGGAAAAGTTGAGTTTTGGTTAACTTTAAACAACCATAACTCCTAACTCAAGATCGTCGAGTTTAACTTGTGGATTTCATCAAGGGGTGCTCCCTACGAGGTATTTGAGATCACATAGCGATGGGTTAGTTCATCCACGCGCCAATCTTGACTCAATTCAGCAAAGTTTATTAGATTCGAAAGTAAATCCCTTGAATTCTTGATGAAGTTCGTTTGAATCCTTGTGGGTTGTGTTGTTGGAGTTTTCTTGAGATTGATTCATGTTTTAGTTGTGTTTTCGAGTAGAATCTGATGTATATTGAGGGTATAAATGATTCTAAGTGTTTTGGGAAAGAACCAATTGAGTTTAGAGGGTTTAGAGATGAAAAACGGAGAAGAAAAGTCGTCAAACACCTGGGGATAGGGGTGGGGCTCGCGCTAGCTAGCGCCCCCCAAAAGGGTCTTTGAATCTTCACCCTTGGGGCGTCACGCCAGCTAGCACGCCCCAGACCAGTCCCTGAATGTTGAGGGCTGGCACCCCACGCCTATCAGAGCGCCAGGGACGCCAGTTCTCCCCATTCGTCCCTCATCTTTTCGTACTTGTTCCTTAGCAATGTACCTATGTTTCTTAGTTGATTTCAACACTCTTAGGTACATCTAAACATCATGAAATCATCCATAAACATGAGATCATGAACCTTGAATCCATAATTCAATTCAAGGAAAGTTAAGAGTCAAGAAGCAAGTCAAGATAAGTTCATTAAAGTTTTTCAAAAGTCTTTCACAAACGCTTTAACTTTGTTCTAAGACCTAAGTTTTAAGTTAAGCAAATATTAAAGATTTGAGTTCATTTCTCCAAAAGCTATAAGGGAAGTAAGTATTCCCAAAAGTTTAAAATGTTTTCACATTTGAACAAGAAAGGGAACATCGATTCCAAGAGAGCTTTTAAGCTAAGTTTTGAATAATTATCTCAAACCAACGAAAGAAGTTTGTTTTAAAAACATATGAGCTAAGTATATTTTAGGAGTAGTATTGAGCACCGATATGGGGATGCGAGTTCATATTAACTCAAGTCTCCATAAACCATGTAGCCATCATAGGTAGTAAATGATCATACATTTTAGATGACTCTTTAAGATGCTTTTAGCATAGACTAGTGGATCCACTTAGTTAAGGCGTTCTATATGACGACAAAGTATAGGACAGTTCTAGCAGT
>JAJOOR010000657.1:0-87236 GCA_036250505.1 Solanum acaule
AAAATAAATTTTTATTTTTTCACCCCACACCACGCCTACCCGCGACCTCCCCCCCCCCCCAATCAGCCCCCTACCAGCCCCCCACCCCTCCAAAAATAATTTAAGTTTGTTTCTAAAAAATATTTTCAATTTCAATAATTATTTTCTACTCTTTAGTAAAAATAAAAGATATTTTCTCAAAAATATTTTTCATTCATAAATTAAACACTAAAAATATTTTCTACTCACCAACCAAACATGAGAAAATAAGTCAAAAATCTACTTGTTTTCCAGGAAAACATTTTTCTTCATATCAAACACACCCTAACTCTCAGAGGATTTTTTCTAGAGAAGAAAATCTCATCCTTGTATTTGAAGGAATGATGTTGTCAATGAAGAAATTAGAGATCTCAGGAAGGGACGATAATTTTATTTTGGACTCTAAGATGACATTTGGGCTGAAGTTGATGTATAATAGTTTTGAAAGGACACAACATAACTTCAAGCAACGGAGAAATTACCAACCTTATAATCCATAGTAGTAGCTTTCAACATCAAATTTTATTTTCTCTTCACGATACACATTCTTCTAACAAAAACAACATTAACTACGTAAAGCTCTAAAACAGACTAACCCTTCTTTTTCTAAGTTTGTTGAAGTTTAATATGTTATACTACAATAGGATAATAATTTAAAGAACTTTTGACCATACAACTCCCTTCTTCTCCCATGCTTTAATTTTTTCTTCTTGAATAAATTCATCCCTCTTCTTTCCATCAACAGTTTCGTTGTCCTATATTTTTTTCTACAAAATCAGACCAACATCATAAGATCCTTTTCCTATTTCTATGCCATATTTCTTCAATTTCTCCAAAGCCTACATGCAATTTTCAGTTATTACTATTAAAATTAATTGTGATTACATTAAAAAACTCTCGATTGTACAATCACAAATTCAGAATACAAAGATAAATGAAGCATCAATCAATTTGAGTGTGAAACTTAATGCAGTTGTACATTAGTTACTAGCCTCCTTAAACTTAGACCTTTTTAATTGTATTAGTTCTATCTAGTTGAAATCATAAAGATAGACAAATTATAGTAAACATATTTTATGTCATAGCCTATCTTCATGTATAACGACTATCTATTTAATAAAAACTTATTACTTGAGAAAGATAAAAGTAAACCATATTCATATCAGTACATCGCTAGCATACCCCAAATTTGATAATTTATATGATGTTAAATTGTAAAATAATATAGCAGATTCAGACCAAATATGTGTGCCTACAAAAAATGGATTAATCTAAGAGATTATTAAAAAAAACACAATTCTTAATACATATGTAATTTTCAAGGTTTAAAAAACTTACTAGATAGAAAGAGGCGAAAGAAGCAATCCATAGAAAGATTTGGCGCCACCCACTAAATTCTGTGGTTAATGAGATTTGTAAATCGATTGTTCCTGTTTGGAGAAGAATCAACAGAATAGCTAATAGCATAAAAACAGATTCAAGTAAAATATAAAGGAACAACTGATATGTTGTCTTGATCTTTCTTTGTCTTGAACCCCATACCCCTATAATAATAGTAGAGTCAGAGGTGGCCCTAAAGAGGAATTGACCGGTGGTGCTTGGTGGAAGCTCCAGTAGGTAGCCACTCCCTTCTCAAAGAACCGTACGTGAGACTTCCACCTCATATGGCTCTATCCCGAGCTTCCATCGTCGGCCTTGACATTAAACCACTCTCTATGCATGTATTTTCAACCTGGACTGACGAATCTTTTGCTTCTCGGGTATACTTCGAAGGAATTGACAAAGTTTCAAAGAAATTAGAGATTAAATTTGTCACGAAAAAAATGATACAACAACTGGTATGATTTGCCTAGTCTTTGTAGGTAGTTCCTGAAGAGACGCAAACGAAGGGACACAACAGTTTGAAGGGACACATGAGTTGAAACAATGGGTTTAAAGGTAAATATAAAATAGGGGTAAAAAACCTAAAAGTAGAAAGAAAAACATAGAAATAAATTTCTGAATTCTAATGATGCCACGTAAGCCGCCTAGGATTCTCTTTATATATATATATATAAAAGATTGATGTTTAGTATTAGGTCTTGAAAGATATTTTTTGGGAATAAGAAATTAATGCTAAGGGTAAAACATGAAAACAAAATAGTTGTGCTTTTTTATATATGTGAATAGTGACAAATAAAACCAAAACAATATTTTTGAAATAGTGGACAAAAGTGAACAAAATGAGTATTTGACCAAAAATATTAATTCTGGCTATTTGATTCCAACTTTAGGAGATTGGCTACACACTGCTAAGTAGAAGAGTAAATAACACAAATCTCACTAGTTTAATAGTTAATAATTACTCTTTCGTGAGTTTTTGATATTATAATTTGAACAATATTTCGGTCCCCAAACACATGTATCTAGCACGTCCAGATACATGTATCTAGCACGTCCAGATACATGTATCTAGCACGTCCAGATACATGTATCTAGCACATCTAGAATCTGAGATATATGCTAGCAGATACATCTAATTATGTGTATCTAATTATGAAATATAATTGAAGCGCATCAATTAAAGAGCAAATCACAACTGTAGAGTATCTACCGTATCACTGATCAATTGTTTTTCAAAATTCATTACATTTTTTTAGCATCAAATTTTTTCATTGCCTCTTCCCTTATTTTATTCTTTAAGAAATTCAAAAAATTGAAATTTCATCCCATTTTTTTGGAGTTCGAAAAATATTTTTCCATGGATATATATAATCTTAACTTCAATATATGTACACTTTATCAGATACATGAACTCTTAATTAGATAAATGTACACCTAATCAAATGCATATTTTTACCACCGTCTCTCCTCCTCTCCCCTTCGTCTCTCCCTTCTCCAGCGAGCGACCAATGTGACCTCGCTGCTTGTCTCCTTACTTTCATGTAGTCTTCGGTGAAAACTTCATCAAACGAGCGAAAAATTCTCCATTCTTTGCTACTTTTCTCCTCACCACCAAAATTCCCGAAAGCCACCAAAAACCCAACGACACTCCATCTCCAATAGATATTAGGGAAATATCAGCGAAAAGTGATATCATCATGGTCAAGCCTAAGCTGATTGAAAAGTAATTTTGGGTGATAAACGTGGGAGGGGAAGGATTAGGATAGATAGTGAGAGTAAATTATATAGATAATTAAATAGGTATATCTCTATTTTACACTATTTTGAAGAAGTGATGTATCTTAATGTATTTAACTCCAAATATAGTACTCCGTTCGTTTCACAAAGAGTGGCCTAGTTTGACTTGGCACGGAGTTTAAGAAAATAAAGAAGACTTTTGAATCTTGTGGCCTTAAATTAAAGTTATGTTAAATATACAAAATTGCCCTTTAATCTTGTGGTCTTATCATCATGTGCCAAATTTCGTGTAGAAATGGATTTTATGATGGGTAGGAATATGAATTTGAATGGGGAGTGAATGTAAATATGAAATAGTGGTTGGAAAATCAAAATAAAGGAAGAAAAAAAATGGAATTGTGGTTATTGGCATTAAATTTCTTTCAAGGGTGTGGTCAATTCTCTGACCTAGAGAGTTGAAACATTCTTCTTCTTCCTTCTCTTCAATGTTGATTTTCCTGTAAGAATTTACCTATTTTGTGTTTGTATGTGAATCTTTTTCTGTAAAGATTTAAGATTTGATGTTCCCTTGTAGCAATATGTTGGGTCCTAGATTGATTAGCATAGCGGGTCATGCTACCCCCATTAAAGAATTACTGTGGCTGCTTTCTCTCTTTGCTGGTATCATCATCTGTAAAATTGTGAGTTTTTTCTTCTTCTTCTTCACATTCCACACCCTTCACATATGCTTTAGTCTTAGTTTTCTACTGCCTTTACAAGAAAAGAACATATTATCATCTACCAAACCACCTTGTATTTCTGCCTGTTTCAAACGAGATTCAATTCCATTTTTCTTCTTTGGGAATGAAATCTTTGACATTCTTGCTTGCTATTCTGGTCATAATGTTTTGATGCATTTCCTATAAGTTAACCAAATTGTATTTGTCTGCACTTATTACATACATTTGCTGGATAATATCTTTTTCCTTAGTAATTAAAAAAAGTGGAGGTTTTAAAATACATTTCTTCCTTACCTCTGATAAAAGTTAAACTTGTATGCCCTTTTCGGCCTTCACCTCTCTCTCTCTCTCTTTGCTTTGCTTGATTAGAATAAAAAAACATACCTTGTGTTATTGCTTGTCATCTTACTTTGGAAGATGTTAAAGTTTTTGGTTGAAGGTTTATCAATTAACAGGTGCTATAAGCCCTTTCTTCTTCACGGGATATGTTAAACTTGATTGGCAGAAGAAACTTAATGGAACAACAGGTTGTAATCTTAACTGTCATGTGAAAATTTTATTTTTTAATTTTTAGTGATATAGTTTATGTGTCTTGGATGGTGCCAGTGTCTTACCGAGGAATCTTTCGTTTGTTCAGAGGATTTTCCACTTTCCATGCGCTCCTTGTAGCAGCTGCTTGTTTATATCTCTTGCTTGAATCAAACCTTTTCCGTGATGGTGCTCAGGATGAGTTAATGATAAATAGAACATCAGCCTTTTCAGACAGCATACTCGGGGTATTTATGCCAAAGCTACTTTCATTGACTTCCTTTTAGATTACAATAATAAATGATTGCCAATATTTCTCCATTTCGTCAGTTAGCCAGATTTTATCTCATATATAAAAATTAGTTTAGATGAACAAATGTTTTATCCATATTGTGAAGTATGTTAGTCATTAGGACTTTTATTATTATAACCATTGGGAGAGCAAAATGCTTAATTCATACTCTTATTAATTTCATGCATCGTTATGCTTTCAATTTCCTAGGGTATTAACACAATCATGGCTCTATTTACCTGGGGCTACTCTACTCTAACTCTCCCTGCAGGATCTAAACGTAATAATGTTGTTGTGGTCATGCTTTGAGTTTATACTTGAACAACTTATTTCTTCCTTCATCTAATTCAACTCTAGCTTCTTGTGTTGACATTATGTTGGATGTTTATATTATCAATTCTCAGCTCTATTCTATCTGTATGGTGATGCAGATCTCCACTGGCTACTTTCTGGCAGACTTGGCAATGATTTTCTATTACTTCCCGGCCTTAGGCGGAACGGAGTATGTAAGTATGAGAACACACTGTATTTTCTTGTATAAGTATACTATCAATTTCATAAGTTGGGGTTTTAATCAATGCATAATATGTACTACTCCTCTCTACTTTATCCCGCCCAACTCCAACAATGAGTTCTTGTAAAAGGTTGATGTATGATTTTCTCTTACCCTTCATAGGGTCTGATTGTGTATCTTGTTGAATCTTTTGGGGCGTTGATGTTTAAGATTGTACTTTGACTTTGAATTTTTATTTTATCCTTCAGGCCTTACATCACGGACTTTCAATGTTTGCAATTGTTCAATCTCTTTTAAGTGGTCAAGCACAGATGTATATATTTATGGTACTTTTTACTGAGAGTACTACTCCCTTTGTTAATTTAAGATGGTAAGAACAATTGGCATCTGCTATTCCTTGTCTTCCAAACCTAATATTCTACATTATTGACTGTATTAGCATATATGTAGGTACCTAGATGTTGCTGGTCAAAAGAACTCTCAGCTTTATGTCTGTAATGGAGTAGCTTTATTTCTTGGGTGGCTGGTATGGTCATGCACGAGAATATATTTCCTTCTCTCTTTGTTCTTGCAATTATGCAGATATGCTATGCGTCATTTATGAAGCTAAGCTAGATTCCTACTTGGGTGGCTATAAATTTTAATTTGGCAAGAATGGTCTATTTAAACTTATGACCTCTTTTCTCATAAATTGACAAATTGTTTTTCTTCTTTGATGAAATCATTTTATGCACAAGGTACTTTTGATTTGTCCTTGATAAGTGTGTAAAGGTGGTCTAATTTCATCAGAAAAGTCCTTGTGCTACCACCAATGCAATGTAGTGTAGCAACAATAACTAAACTTGAAACCAAGTTAGTTGTATCAACTATCTTGAACATTTGCTTCTATCATGTTCTGTTCAATGTTTAACAACCGGTAGTTATATGGTCTGTGTTGCTGAAAATTCTGAAGATATTTGCGTTTCTACTAATGCTACATATGCCTTGAAATCTACTTGATAAAAAATGTGTTTGTGCCTTAGCTGGTTATGTTACAAGGATCTTTTTAAACAATAATTCAGCAACTCAAATATTATATTTGTGACCACAGACCAATATATCAAAGTATCCACATTTTGAGAAACCAAAAGAAATTGCCTGGGTTTTATGCGATATGACAAACTTGCAATAATATTAAACATTTGTTTTGGGGTTAAGCTTGATAGCATCATGAATCTTTTAATCAAGAGTTTTGACTTTCTCTCCAAGTAATTCATGAAAATAGAAGGAAAAGTCAAGTTAGCTGTATGTTTGACACAGTAACATCTTGAACTGTTTCTATTTCTTATTATTATTTGACTTGATCTTTTTATGATCTTTATTGTTATTTCTTTTTTGTCAAGAGACTTCTAAAGCTAATAAATTGTTAACTTTTATAACCAAGGTTTTTGATGTGATGCTTTCAGGTTGCAAGGATTCTTTTGTTTCTCTTCTTTTTCTATCACATGTTTAGCCATTTTGATCAGGTGAGTACCTATTTGCACAATGTGTAGAAGCTGAACTGTTTTAAGGCCTAATTCTTCTTCAACTTAAATACTTGTGAGATTTTGAAGCTCGACGGAATTCTTCAAGTCTGTTATACTTAGACATTGATTTATAAACTCTAGGTCCTAATTGATTACGTAGCTAGGTCAAAGTTTTGGTTCCCTCTGCATCATCCAAGTGTCTAAACAAGGGATACATGTATTTAGAATTTAGAGATTTCTCTAATTGATTAGGCTTTTTCTTATAACTACAAAATTTCTGAGGGTCATGGCCAGTGAATAATGGGCCTGCTCCTCTACCCTTCTTCACTTAATGGCAAGATTCAAACCCTGATGTGCATGTACTGTAAACCACGCATCATAGATTCGTTGTTACCACTAGACCAATGCCCTGGGGCCTGGCCTATTTAATTGATGAAAGTGAGACATCTTAAACTTTGTAGGAGTTATAATTATCTCATAATTTAAACATAATAAATGCAATTGATTGTCGGGTATGAATTATATGTCCATGAGATTTTCTTGATGTGATGTTATTGTTTTATGCTTAGGATAGCTGTATCAAGTGCCCTACTTGACTAGAAGCTGTTTTGGAAATAACATATTTGTTTCCTCCATTTGAACGGAAAATGTATGTGTAAAAAGATAACAGGACACATTCTGACACTACTTCAATTGTTCTTCAGATCAAGAAAGTTTATCCGCTGGGATTCTATAGCTTGTTAACTGTACCTCCCGTTTTGGCACTGCTAAATATCGTCTGGTTTTGGAAAATCGCAAAGGGTTTGATTAAGACTTTGAGAAAGGCTAGACACAGCCAGTAGCACACAACAACAACTACTACTCTTTTGAAGCTTGTGCAGGTACTTGTGTGTTTTGCCAGGGTTATGATCAATGAAATCAACCTTTATGTACATCAAGTAAAGCTGCTTTCCAATCCCTACTTCTTCATTGAATTACTGAGCCAACAAAACAAGTGAAAGAAGTGATTGTAAACAAACATTTTTACAGCATCTTTATCAGAAATTACTAATCATAAACGTGACATCTCTTTCAAGAATTGTAGTGTGATGTAATCCCCAAGTGTAGGACTTGTTATTGACTGTGCTGTTGTTTTTGCAAGGCGACAAAGAGCCTATTGGCTTAACAGTTTTTCTCATAATGCACAAGAACTAGTTTTGTCTTAGCAAAAAGAAACTCAATTTGGTGCTCACTAAAATCATATCCACTTGTGAGGCCTTTTACTCTCCCGCCTGATGTTTATATAAAATCAATGAAAATTGGAGTATATTTGTAACAGCCTGTTTGGCTAGGCTTATGAATACGTTTTTTTTTTTTGGAATGTGTTTGTTTTTTCGAAAGTACTTTTGGTGAGAATCAATTTGCATTTGGCCAATAAATTTAAAAATCACTTTTGAACAACAATGAGTGTTTTGGTCAAGAACTTTTCTAAAAGTGTATTTTTCTTAAAAGTTCTTTTGGAAAAGCTTGGTCAAACAACCTATTACGCGTACTTTTTATTACTTGTGGTAACTAACGTTTAATTTTAATCACATTACCTTTGGACAAGAATAAAAAGAGCATTTGTCTATGCTTTATTCTTTTGAATGGAGAAATCTTGTGAGACAAAAACAACTGTCTTTTAGTCTCTCTGGTTTCATCTCAATTGTGTACCAGAAGGAAAGTCTTGTATCATAATCGAAGGAAAATTATCGATCATTTGTCTTAGCAATAATGAAGTTTCAGTTCAACATTTTCATAGTTCAATTTCTAATGGAGAATTTTTCAAAGAAAATTTATTGGAGCTAGTGATTGCACTAAATTTCATTAATTAATCATTGTCCCAAAGGATTATTTTTTATTACCACCCCTCCGTTTCAATTTATGTGACACATTTCATTTTTCGAGAGTCAAACAATTTAAGTTTGATCGATAATTTGCTCATGGAATCTTCAATTTTTTAAAAATAAAATTTATATATTTGTAAACTACGTAAAAAGTACTATAAGTCACAATAATTGACAATTCAAAAATTTTAAAAGAAATATGAAAAATTTACCGTCAAAGATAAACTTGTTTAAATCTCAAAATTCAAAATGTGACACATTAATTGACCAGAAGGAGTAAAAAAAAAAAAAGGAAAATACTATAGTACTCAAGAAGTAGCAGTGAAAGCTACAGTTTTCAATCTTAATGAAGAAAGTGCTAGTGGTGTTGATGTCTTCGCTATAAGCTTTTATCAAATCTGTTGGGATATAGTGGAACACGGGGGAGTCTTTAATCTCTATCAGGGGGTTAAGCAAGGGGACTCTTTAATCTCTATCTCAATGCATTCTATCAGGTGAAGTGTCATCAAGGGATCTTAATTCTTTATTTAAAATCATAACTATGTTAGTTATGAAATGCATAAATTGAGCCAGAATTTAAATCACTTAACTTATGCAGATGATACTATTATATTTGTATCAATAGAGAAGGATCCTTAAATTATTATTTTTTGAGGATTTTAAAGGATTATGAGGAAATGTAAGGCCGTATGATCAATGATGTACCGCAGATTTACAGTACTTATAATGCTTTAAACTTAGAGTTTTGCATGTGTCTTAAGCATTTGCTAGTAGATTCGATGCTTTTTTTTTTGGCTTTGATAATTATTTTGTGAAGACTTTGCCCATTTAATTCTTGAAGCATCGTTTTATAATATAGCTTTTGTTCATCAATTCAAGATTCTGGATTTCAATTACTCTAGTTATAAGTTCATGATTTATTTTAACAAACTTAATATGAATTGTGATTACCAAAAAATGAGTAGCTAAATCCACAACTAGGGTTATGGGAACCATGAGGAATTAACAAAGTAGACAAAATAATTAGTAATTCTTGAATAGTGTTTATGCATGTATTGTTGATCTCTTTGCTTTGATTGCTTTTTAACGGTGCACAATTTACCCTTCACACACCTCTGAGGAGGCTTAGGACGAGTGGCCAAGGAGGTGTGACCATCACTGCAATTACGACCCCTTTTGCCTTTTTCCGGGGTGGTGACCTCTCACCGAAAGCTTTGGTCTAGCCATATCTGGAGAAAAATACAAACAAAACACATGCGGTTGCAAAAGGGTTAGCAAAATGTCATTTTCAAAAAGAGTGCAGGAAAACACACCAATTCACTCGATGAGTCGCCAAAGCCATTCGGCGAGCAGTAGAGGGCACGCCGAAAGTTCTAGAAAGAAACAACAAAAATTCAGCATAAAAGGATGATATCATAGACCATTCGGCGACTCGGCGACCAGAGGTAGCTTCACCGAATGTCACAAAAACAAATAGCCAAAAAGAAAGTTAGAAAGGTGAGATGGAACTCATTCGGCGAGTCGTCGAGTATACTCGACGAGCGCACGCATATCGCTGAAAGTTATAGTGTAAAATACTAACAAATCAGGTCAAAAAGGCGATATGGGGGTCGATTGGCGAGCCGTTGAGTCACTCGGCGAGACTCAACTCGCCAAATGGCCCAACATACCAGATTCCCAACCCAAATTCCAATTCTTAATGCACATCCAGTTTCAAGGACAATTATGTGCAATTCAAGCCTACCCATAATGATTACCTATCCCGAGCTACTCAAATTTCCCTCAATTGATCTAGATTCGACCAAACAATGATTTTTCCCTTAAGAAAGGCATCGTCCAATCCATCATTGGGCAAATTCAAAATGTTTGGTGGAACTTGGGTTACTCAGAATTCACCCACACAAAACCCAACATGCAAAACCCGCAATTTACACAATTAATACACCAATCTCAAACTAATTTAGGCTAAACAAGATATCGGACATGCTTGATTTCTAAATAGATATTAACGAGCAATTTAACACAAAATCAAAGGAAATAATAGATCTACGAACTACTCAAACATATGCTCGACACAAATTTTGCAATTTAAAAGCAAGTTTAGACAACCAACCTCAATTGCAGACACGCGACACTAAGGGAAAGAGAAATAACGAGCAACACTTCAGATTCCGATTACACGAGGATGCCCACAAAAATTGAAGTGAAAAACTATGATCTAAAATTTGATTGTAACTGTGCAAGAGTCGAAGTTCAAAATAGGCAGAAAATGTGAATTTAAAATGGTTGAAAGGCCTTTGACCCTTCAGTTCGCGCCTCACTCGGTGAGGCTCATTAATACCACCGATTCTATCATGGCTCGAGCCTAAACCCTGTACATGGCCAGCACTCGAGAACTATTACTGGTCCCCAAGCGAACCCTTATCCTGGCTGACTACAAGCGGAAGACTAACTCAAGCATACAAAGCTTAAAAAACTGAATAAAATGCATTTAACTTAATTACAAAATCTTTAACTCTGAATAAAATAGTATATTCAACTCGCCAAAAATAGGCAACTCAAGTCTTTAATACATTTAATAAGATAAATGAAACAGACTTCTCAAACTCTACTATCTATCTATGAAGACTCTAACTGACAAATATGGAAGTCGGGACAAGACCCACGACATCCTAACAACTGATATAAATGAAAAGTAAATGAAATCCTCCGGAAGCAAGGAGGCTCACCATAGCTAACTTGAACTCCATGTGGGGTATCAACGATGCTCCTGTTGATGATCCCGAATACCTGAATCTGCATCATGAAAGGATGCAGGCCAAATGGCTCAGTACATGGAATGTACGAGCATGTAAGGGGAATTCTAAAGCATAACATAAGCTTGAAACTTGATAAAAATGGAAACATACTTACCTCTTCTCAAAACTTACTCAACTCAAATGTACTCAACTCAAGATACTCAACTCAAAATACTCAACTTGAAAGACTCAACTCATGATATTCAAGGATAAAGCAGTATTAAAAGATGCAATGTATATGGAAAGATGTAAAACTATAGATAGAAACTCAATGTATTAAAAAATACAATAATACTCAATGTGTATATAAAAATACAATATAACTCTGTGGGAGTTTCTCTAACTGACAACCATCACTATGAGCTATGTGATGATATATTGCCTCGCCCACGCTGCCAGAACTGTCCTATACTTTTCCAAGCTAAGGTATAAGACCTCTCAACTAAGTGGATCCACTAGTCTGTGTTAAAAAGAACTAATGAATCATCTAAAAAGTATGACCCTTTCTACCCACGTCGGCTACATGGTTTAAGGAGACTTGAGTTATCTGAACTCGTTCCCATATCGGTGCTCAATACTACTCCTAAAATATACTCAGCTCATATGTTTTATAAACATAACTCTTTCTGTGGTTTGAGATTATTACTCAAAATCTTTTTCTAAAAAGAGATGTTACTCAACAACTCAAAACTCTTTGGGAAATCTTAGTTTCCTCCTCTTTTAAATGTGAAAACATTTCCTCCTGGGAATACTTAGTTCCTATATATCATTTTAAGGAAAATGAACTCGACTCTACTCTTTCTCAACTCAAGTGCTCAAGTCTTAAAACAAGTTTAGAAAAAGTTGTAAAAGACTTCTCAAAATAGGGTTCATGCCGAATGATGGACGTGAAAGACTCAATTCAAGGTTTTCAATAACCATACATAGAACTCAATACTCGGAACTCGACAACTCAGAACTCAAGAACTTCAATGAAGCTTATTTCAAGAATGCTCAACTCAGAGGGTTCATGCGGAATTATGGGCATGAACAACTCAACTCAAGGACTCAATGATACTCCTCATCTCAAGATTTCTCGACTCATATGGTTCATGCGTAATTATGGGTATGAACTACTCAACTTAAGGACTTCATGGGTAAGATGTAATAGTTCCATGATTAGGAATATAATCTCATAAGGGTTAGGAACTCAATACTCAAGACATAGAACTTGAAGGTACTACTCCTCTCAAAGATACTCAATTTATGAAGTTCATGCAAAATTTATGGGCATGAACGACTCGACTCGAGGGTCTACATAACCATATGGAACTCATGTATCCGAATCTTCTCATTTTTACACTTACTTCCTTAAAACTTAGCTCAAATCGATAGTTGATCTCAAAGGATTCACAATTGAACTCAAAGACTTTATTGAACTCTACTCTTAACTCTCTCTTGAATGTGAATTATGAATTCAAGGGTTATGGTTCATGATATGAAGGATATCGTGATGATAAAGTAGACCCATGATTACCTTCTACTCATTCTCATACTTACTTGCTCAAGTCTTGAAACAAGTTACTAGAAGTTGTAGAAGACTCCACAAAAAAACTCAAAGGGACTTTCTTAGAATGTCCGAAGGAATTCTCAAAACTTAACTCTTAACTCTACCTTGAATTTGAATTATGAATTCAAGGTTATGATCATGTGATGAATGATTTCTAGGTGTTTAGAAGTAGCTTAGAGTAGCTAGAATCGAAAGGGAGTGAAAGTACACTTTAAAAGAACTTAAACGGAGCAACCGAGTGCAAATTGGATGGGGTAAGCGACCCTGGCGTACTGGGTGGTGCGGGGCGCCAGCCCCTAAACTTCAGAACATAATTTGGGGTGCACTGGCTGGCGCGATGCGCCAGGCCCTAACCGAGAAAAGCCGACAAATTTCTTTGCTCGTTTACTCACCCTAACTCACTTAGAATCGAACGGTTTCTTCCCCAATCACTTGGATTCGATTACTTAACATAAGTACACTCTAATCTACTCAATAAAGCCCTCAAAACACTCACTTCCATCTCAAGAAATCATCAAAATCCCAACACAACAAGATTTAGGATGTACTTCCAGAACACTTCTCAAGAACTCATCAAGAACTCTAATCTTTCAACTTCAAGAATGAAGTTTTGCTGAAAATAATATGATTGGCGTGTGGATGAACAAACCCAACACTATGGAAGCTTAAATAACTCTTAGGAATTATACCCATGGAGGTAATCCGCAACAAAATGCCACTCTCGACGAACGCTTTGTTCCTCTCCTCTTTTCTATTCTTTTCTCTTCTTGAACTCTCAACTAAAACCATAGGCGTATATTAGGATTATAAAACTGAAACTAATAGGATTAGACCCTTAAAACCATACTAAAAATGAATTAAATCTAATTGGGTAAGGAAAAGTCCAAAATACCCCTCACTATTTTCGGGTAACTTTCCTTATTTGGATAGCCTGACTTCAAAATGGCATATCTTACTCATCCGAACTCGAAATTTAGAAACCTCGGTGGCGTTGGAAAGGTAATTCAAAGAAAATTAAGTGGTTACCTTGTAGCCCACCTAAATCATCATGTATTGAGAGTTATGGTCGTTTGAAGTTGCCCCAAAACTTAAAGGAACTTAGGAATGACTTGAATGAACTCTCTTTAGTTCTTCTTGGAACTCAAGGTGCTACATCTAGTGACCTTAAAGCTCAAGAAATTTTAATTTCCTCAGTAAAATCCTACTCACAATGAAGGATGGTTCGAGTATTAGTTTGAAAAAATTTCTGGGGTGTTACAATATCTCTCCCTTGGGATCATTCGTCCTCCAATGATGACTGGACTGGGTATGGAATGGGGTTACTCTTATCAAGGTCTGAGTCTAATGGTACGCTTTCGCTATATTCAAGCTTAACCCAAATCCTTAGGTTCGGGTTCTATACCTATCTATAGGGAATCACTTCCCAAACTATTACTCTTTACCACCACATTGGGCTCATATCAAGAACCACCTAATGTTTAACAACACCACATTTAAGCTTAGTATTCTAACAACTCCATGGACTCCTACTAACCAACTCATTTAGAACCAACTAAGGGCTCTCAATTAACCATTTCTCATAGTAAAACCTCATCCACCTTTTCCTCCTCATTTATAACCTTAGATGGTATTATCACACCACCACTATTACGATAAGAACATCAACATCCTCTTTCTAACATCACTCTATTACAAAAAGGACCTCCGTAAGGATATCTCCCATACTCCTTGAAACTCATTACTATCTTACTTTCAAACACTTGATTTGATTTCTTATCTTGTCATCTCCCCCTTAGGTCTCAAGCTGACACTCGAAAGCTATGGACCTATTCCATCATCTCTAAACTGGTCTACATCTTTTTTTACTCTAACACTCAGGAGAAGTTTATATCATGACTACCGAACTCTCAATAAGCTGGCACTAAGACCTCTTTCTAAGGTGTTTCTCTTAACCTCTTTTGATTACGCACCCTCTCAGTACACCTCTTAGTATTCATTCTTACAATTTACTATCACATTTCCCTTCACAACTTGAGTACTATTCACTCATTCACTATACATAAATGCCTAATTAGTTCTATAACACTTAGAATATTATGGGCTCTCCCTCAAAATCATAAGCCTAGCTTAGATCTATCACCTCGTGAATACTCATGCTCTTCTATTCAACACTTACACTTGGTCATTTCCTACACAATGGCACTTCATCACCAACTCCTTTCTAGCTATAACACACCCTACCTCCTATGATGAAATCTTCACTACTCATCACTTCTTAGTCTACCCATAAGGGAAAACTCTTCATTAATAACTTACTAGGTGCATGACTATAGTAACATAGCTTGCCTTAGCACTATCTCCCTTTCTTAGATTACTGAACCTCTACATACTTTCCTCTAATTCTGGGAACTTTCACTACTACCGCTCATGATCTCGTAACTCATGTTACCTTTTTGGGCAAAAATACTACCCAAGCTCTAATCATACTTCCTCATAAGGATCTTAATTGAAACAAGAATTAAGGAAAAGAGTACAACTCGCTCTTAGCTCAACACACGATTCATATAATATGTGTGCATTCCTCTTAAACTGAACACTTAACTCACTCACGGGATTGTCTCAATCCCCTCTAGAGTCACATGAGTTTCTCAAGACTTTTGCTAAGAACAACCCAGCCATAAGGATCTTTAAACTTTACATTTCAACCACCTCTAGTATGATGGGTAGTCTAATGAATCTGAGAAATGCACGAGTATGAATAAATCTCTATGACTTAGCTCTATTGCACAATTAAGAGTATGAAAGAAGGGAAACTTTTCATAAATGTTTGTAGTCCCTCGTTTATAGAAGTGGGGTCCTCACAACCATAAATAAGACCCTACTGACACAACTTCATAGACACCCTAGTACTCTTGAACTCTGTGCTCATATCCCAAGTTTCTCATGACCCGAGCCTACACCCTGGATGTGGTCGACACTAAAGAACTATTGCTGGTCCCCAAGCGAACCCTCATCCTGGTTGCCTACAAGCAGAAGACTAACTCAAGTATACAAAGCTTAAAAACTGAATAAAATGCATTGAACTTAATTGCAAAATCTTTAACGCTGAATAATATAGTATATTCCATTTGCCTGAAATAGGCAACTCAAGTCTTTAATACATTTAATAAGATAAATGAAACAGACTTCTCAAACTCTACTATCTGTCTATGAAGCTTCTAACTGACAAAGATGGAAGTCGGGACAAGACCCACGACATCCTAACAACTGATATAACTAAAAAGTAAATGAAATCCTCTGAAAGAAATGAGGCTTACCATAGGTAACTCGAACTCCATATGGTATCAACGAAGCTCCTGTTGATGATCCCGAATACCTAAATTGGCATCATGAAAGGACGGAAGCCAAATGACTTAGTACATGGAATGTACGAGCATGTAAGGGAAATTCTAAAGCATAACATAAGCTTGAAACTTGATAAAAAGGGAAACATGGTTACCACTTCTCAAAACATACTCAACTCAAGATACTAAACTCGAAAGACTCAACTCATGATACTCAAGGATAAAGCAATATTAAAAGACGCAATATATATGGAAAGCTGTAAAACTGTAGATAGAAACTCAATGTATTGAAAAATACAATAATACTCAATGTATATCTAAAAATACAATATAACTCTGTGGGAATTTCTCTAACCAACAACCATCACTATGAGCTATGTGATGATACACCATCTCACCCACGCTGCCAGAACTGTCCTATACATTGCCAAGGTATAAGACCTCTCAGCTAAGTGGATCCACTAGTCTGTGCTAAAAATCACTAAGGAATCATCTAAAAAGTATGACCCTTTCTACCCATGTTGGCTACATGGTTTATGGAGACTTGAGTTATCTGAACTCGTCCCCATATCAGTGCTCAATACTACTCCCAAAATATACTCAACTCATATGTTTTAAAAACATAACTCTTTCTGTGGTTTGAGATTATTACTCAAAATTTTTCTCTAAAAAGAGATGTTACTCAACTCCTCAAAACTCTTTTGGAAATCTCAGTTTCCTTCTTTTTTCAATGTGAAAACATTTCCTCTTGGAAATACTTAGTTCCCATATATCATTTTAAGGAAAATGAACTCGACTCTACTCTTTCTCAACTCAAATGCTCAAGTCTTAAAACAAATTTAGAAAAAGTTGTAATTTTTTTCTCAAAATAGGGTTAATGCCGAATGATGGATGTGAACAACTCAATTCAAAGTTTTCATTATCATAGAACTAAATACTCGGAACTCGACAACTCAGACCTCAAGAACTTCAATGATACTGCTTATTTCAAGAATGCTCAACTCAGAGGGTTCATGCGGAATTATGGGCATGAACAACTCAACTCAAGGACTCAATGATACTTCTCATCTCAAGATTTCTCGACTCATATGGTTCATGCATAATTATGGGCATGAACTACTCAACTTAACGACTTCATGGGTAAGATGTAATAGTTCCATGATTAGGAATATAATCTCAGAAGGGTTAGGAACTCAATACTCAAGACATAGAACTTGAAGGTACTACTCCTCTCAAAGATACTCAATTTATGAAGTTCCTGCAAAATTTATGGGCATGAACGACTCGACTCGAGGGTCTACATAACCATATGGAACTCATGTATCCGAATCTTCTCATTTTTACACTTTATTCCTTAAAACTTAGCTCAAATCAATAGTTGATCTCAAAGGATTCACAATTGAACTCAAAGACTTTCTTGAACTCTACTCTTAACTCTCTCTTGAATGTGAATTATGAATTCAAGGGTTATGGTTCATGATATAAAAGATATCGTGATGATAAAGTAGACTCATGAATACGTTCTCCTCATTCTCATACTTACTTGCTCGAGTCTTGAAACAAGTTACTAGAAGTTGTAGAAGACTCCACAAAAAAACTCAAAGGGACTTTCTTAGAATGTCCGAAGGAATTCTCAAAACTTAACTCTTAACTCTACCTTGAATTTGAATTATGAATTCAAGGTTATGATCATGTGATGAATGATTTCTAGGTGTTTAGAAGTAGCTTAGAGTAGCTAGAATCGAAAGGGAGTGAAAGTACACTTTAAAAGAACTTAAACGGAGCAACCGAGTGCAAATTGGATGGGGTAAGCGACCCTGGCGTACTGGGTGGTGCGGGGCGCCAGCCCCTAAACTTCAGAACATAATTTGGGTATGTGGGTGAATAAACCCAACACTATGGAAGCTTACATACCTCTTAGGGATTAAGCCCATGGAGATAATCCGCAATAAAATGCAAGACTCTCGACGAACGCTTTGATCCTCTCGTCTTTTTTCCTCTTTCTATTCTTTTCTCTTCTTGAACTCCCAACTAAAACCCTAGGAGTATATTAAGATTATAAAATTGAACCTAATAGGATTATACCCTTAAAACCTTACTAAAAATGAATTAAATCTGATTGGGCAACGAAAAGACTAATATTTGGACAGCCTGACTTCAAAATGGCATATCTTACTCATCCAAACTGGAAATTTAGAAACCTCGGTGGCGTTGGAAAGGTAATTCAAAGACTTTTCAGTTTTTAACTTACAGCCAACCAAACTCATAATGTACTGAGAGTTATGGTCATTTGAAGTTGACCCAAAAAGTAAAGGAACTTAGGAATGACTTGAATGAACTCTTTAGTTCTTCTTGTAACTCAAGGTGCTACATCTAGTGACCTTAACGGTCAAGAAATTTAATTTTCTCGATAAAATCCTACTCATAACATAGGACGGTTCTAGGCTTAGTTCAAAAAAAATTCTTGGGTGTTACAATATCTCCCCTTTGGGATCATTCGTCCTCGAATGACGACTGGACTGGGTATGGAATAGGGTTACTCTTACTAAGGTCTGAGACTAATGGTACGATTTTGCTATATTCAATCTTAACCCAAATCCTTAAGTTCGGGTTCTATACCTCTCTATAAGGGATCACATCCCAAACTATTACTCCTTACCACCACATTGGACTCACATCAAGAACCACCTAATGTTTAACAACAACACATTCAAGCTTAGTACTCTAACAACTGCATGGACTCCTACTAACCAACTCCTTTGGAACCAACTAAGGGCTCTCAATTAACTATTTCTCATAGTAAAACCTCATCCACATTTTCCTCCTCATTTATAACCTTAGATGGAATTATTACACCATCACTATCACGATAAGAACTTCAACCTCCTCTTTCTAACATCACTCTATTACAAAAAGGACCTCCGTAAGGATATCTCCCATACTCTTTGGAACTCATTACTATCTTACTCTCAGACACTTGACTTGATTTCTCATCTTGTCATCTCCCCCTTAGGTCACAAGCTGACACTCGAAAGCTATGGACCTATTCCATCATCTCTAAACTGTTCTACATCTTCTTTTACTCTAACACTCAGGAGAAGTTTATCTCATGACTACCGAACTCTCAATAAGCTGGCACTAAGACCTCTTTCTAAGGTGTTTCTCCTAACCACTTTTGATTACGCACCCTCTCAGTACACCTCTTAGTATTCATACTTACAATTTACTATCACATTTCCATTCACAACTTTAGTACTATTCACTCATTCACTATACATCAATGCCTAATTAGTTCTATAACACTTTGAATATTATGGGCTCTCCCTCAAAATCATAAGCCTAGCTTAGATCTATCACCTCGTGAATACTCATGTTCTTCTATTCAACACTTACACTTGGTCATTTGCTACACAATGACAGTTCATCACCAACTCCTTTCTAGCTACAACACACTCTACCTCCTATGATGGAATCTTCACTACTCATCACTTCTTAGTCTACCCATAAGGGAAACTCTTCATTAATAACTTACTAGGTGCATGACTATAGTAACATAGCTTGCCTCAACATTATCTCCCTTTCTTAGATTACTGAACCTCTGCATACTTTCCTCTAATTCTGGGCACTTTCACTACTACCTCTCATGATCTCGTAACTCATGTTACCTTTTTGGGAGAAAATACTACCCTAGCTCTAATCATACTTCCTCATAAGGATCTTAACTGAAACAAGGATTAAGGAAAAGAGTACAACTTGCTTTTAGCTCAACGTACGATTAATATAATATCAGTGCATTCCTCTTAAACTCAATACTTAACTCACTCATGGGCTTCTCTCAAGCCCCTCTAGAGTCACATGACTTTCTCAAGACTCTTTCTAAGAACAACTCAACCATAAGGATCTTCACACTTTACTTTCTAACCTCCTCTAGTATGATGGGTAGTCAAATGAATCTGAGAAGCGCATGAGTATGAATAAATCTCTATGACTTAACTCAATTGCACGATTAAGACTATGAAATAAGGGAAACCTTTCTTAAATGTCTGTAGTCCCTTGTTTATAGAAGTGGGGCCCTCACAACCATAAACAAGACCCTACTAACACGGCTTCATAGACACCCTAGAACTCTTGAACTTTATGCTCTGATACCAAGTTTGTCACGACCCGAGCCTACACCCTGGATGTGGCCAACACTCGAGAACCATTGCTGGTTCCTAAGCGAACCCTCATCCTGGCTGACTACAAGCGAAAGTCCAACTCAAGCATACAAAGCTTAAAAATGAATAAAATGCATTGAACTTAATTACAAAATCTTGAACTCTGAATAAAATAGTTTATTCAACTCGCCAGAAATAGGCAAATCAAGTCTTTAATACATTTAATAAGATAAATAAAACAGCTTATCAAACTCTACTATGTATCTATGAAGCCTCTAACTGATAAAGATGGAATTCGGGACAAGACCCACGACATCCTAATAACTGATATAACTGAAAAGTAAATGAAATCCTCCGGAGGCAAGGAGGTTCACTATAGCTAATTCGAACTCCATATGGTATCAATAAAGCTTCTGTTGATGATCCTGAATACCTGAATCAGCATCATGAAAGGATGCAGGCCAAATGGCCTAGTACATGGAATGTACGAGCATGTAAAGGGGATTCTAAAGCATAACATAAGTTTGAAACTTGATAAAAATGGAAACATACTTACCTCTTCTCAAAACTTACTCAACTCAAAGGTACTCAACTCAAGATACTCAACTCATGATACTGAAGGATAAAGCAATATTAAAAGAAGCAATATATATGGAAAGATGTAAAACTATAGATAGAAAATCAATGTATTGAAAAATACAATAATACTCAATGTGTATATAAATATACAGTATAACTTTGTGGGACTTTCTCTAACTGACAACCATCACTATGAGCTATGTGATGGTACATCGTTTCGCCCATGCTGCCAGAACTGTCCTATACTTTGCCAAGGTTTAAGACCTCTCAGCAAAGTGGATCCACTAGTGTGTGCTAAAAAGCACTAAGGAATCATCTAAAAAGTATAACCCTTTCTACCCACGTCGGCTACATGGTTTATGGAGACTTGAGTTATCTGAACTCGTCCCCATATCGATGCTCAATACATACTACTCCCAAAATATACTCAGCTCATATGTTTTAAAAATATAATCTTTCCGTGGTTTGAGATTATTACTCAAAATCTTTCTCTAAAAAGAGATGTGATTCAACTCCTCAAAACTCTTTTGGAAATCTCAAATTCCTCCTCTTTTAAATGTGAAAACATTTCCTATTGGGAATACTTAGTTCCTATATATCATTTTAAGGAAAATGAACTTGACTCTACTCCTTCCCAACTCAAGTGCTCAAGTCTTAAAACAAGTTTAGAAAAAGTTGTAAAAAACCTTTCAAAATAGGGTTCATGCCGAATGATGGACGTGAACGACTCAATTCAAGGTTTTTAATAATCATACATAGAACTCAATACTCAAGCTAGATAATTCAGAGATCAAGAACTTCAATGATACTGCTTATTTCAAGAATGCTCAACTTAGAGGGTTCATGCGGAATTATGGGCATGAACAACTCAACTCAAGGACTCAATGATACTCCTCATCTCAAGATATCTCGACTCATATGGTTCATGCGGAATTATTGGCATGAACTACTCAACTTAAGGACTTCATGGGTAAGATGTAATAGTTCCATTATTAGGAATATAATCTCAGAAGGGATAGGAACTCAATACTCAAGACATAGAACTTGAAGGTACTACTCATCTCAAAGATACTCAATTTATGAAGTTCATGCAGAATTTATGGGCATGAGCGACTCGACTCGAGGATCTACATAACCATATGGAACTCATGTGTACGACTCTTCTCATTTCTATACTTAGTTCCTCAAAACTTAGCTTAAATCGATAGTTGATCTCAAAGGAATCACAATTGAACTCAAAGACTTTCTTGAACTCTACTCTTAATTCTCTCTTGAATGTGAATAATGAATTCAAGATTTATGGTTCATGGTATGATGGATATCGTTTTTATAAAGTACAATCATGAATATATTCTCCTCATTCTCATACTTACTTTCTTGAGTCTTGAAACAAGTTACTAGAAGTTGTAGAAGACTCCACAAAAGGACTCAAAGGGACTTTCTTAGAATGTTCAAAGGAATTCTCAAAACTTAACTCTTAACTCTACCTTGAATTTGAATTATGAATTATGAATTCAATGTTATGATCATGTTTTGAATGATTTCTAGGTGTTTAGAAGTAGCTTAGAGTAGTTAGAATCGAAAGGGAGTGAAGGTACTCTTTAAAAGAACTCAAACGAAGTAACCGACTGCGAATTGGACGGGGCAGGCAACCGACTCATCAAGAACTCTAATCTTTGAACTTCAAGAATGAAATTTCGCTGAAAATAATATGATTGACGTGTGGGTGAAAAAATTCAACACTATAGAAGCTTACATACCTCTTAGGGATTAAACCTATGGTGATAATCCGCAACAAAACGCAAGACTCTCGACGAACGCTTTGATCCTCTCTTCTTTTCTATTTGTTTCTCTTCTTGAACTCTCAACTAAAACCCTAGGCGTATATTCGGATTGTAAAACTGAACCTAATAGGATTAGACCCTTAAAACCTTACTAAAATTGAATTAAATCTGATTGGGTAAGGAAAAAAATAGAATACCCCTCACTATTTTTGGGTAACTTTCCGTATTTGGACAGCCTGACTTCAAAACGACATATCTCACTCATCCGAACTCGAAACTTATCAATCTCGATGGAGTTGGAAAGGTAATTCAAAGAACTTTCATTGGATACCTTGTAGCCCACTTAACTCATCTTGTACTGAGAGTTATAGTCATTTGAAGTTGACCCAAAACTTAAAGGAACTTAGGAATGACTTGAATGAACTCTCTTTAGTTCTTCTTGGAAGTCACGGTGCTACATCTAGTGACCATAACGCTCAAGAAATTTTAATTTCCTCGGTAAAATCCTACTCACACGAAGGATTGTTCGAGTCTTAGTTCAAAAAAATTTCTGGGGTGTTACAGATCCACTCAGTTTGTCAAGTGGACATTAGTTCACCGAATTCAACAGAAACTCGGCCATCCAGTTGGTCCAAAGGGTGAGATATCCAGGCTCTCTGAGTGGACTTTAGCTCACCCAATTTCCCTTTTTCTCCAAAACTTGAATTTCAACCTGTATATCCAGCAAATGTTATTCAAACAAAATGTGAAACTTGGGTTACCTCTCAAGAAGCGTCATATTTAACGTCATGGCATGACATTGCATGTGATCATGCCTCATTCTTTGGGTTTAATAAAGTGTCACTGAGTTTCAAGCCGCTTAATAGAAACCGAATGCGAAGTCACCATTTGAGTTAGAAAAGATACACTGCCTTTCATCTCCTTGAGTATCTTATCTGATCCTTCCCCCTTGTTCAAGATACGAGCAAGCGTATCCTCAGTTCGGAAGCTTTTGGGATCAACCCTTGGTTCCTTCAGCTTTTGACATTCATGATGAGAAACATAACGATCTTTGTCAACAGCTCTATCTCTCCAATTTGCACCACGATCATGCCATTCTAGATCTCTATTCCAACCTTGATTCTCGCCCGACCTTGAATAGCTCGGACGAGAAACACCCACTTGGTTCGACAAGAACTGCACCTCTTCATTATACATGGCCTCAAATTGTATGTCATCAAGGTTAAAACCATTATTAGCACTAACCACATTCACAGCCTTGTAACCACCTTTCATGACATGCTTCGTCAATAGGTCCATTTCGGTCATTATCTTGGCCAATGTTTTGATCTCGTTCTTGGTTCTGTACCATTTGTTCCTTTGTTAGCCCAAGATTCAAAGGAGACACGTGATTTTCCCTTGTGTACCATGCACGATTAATTTTTATCATCTCATCAAGCAGGGCCGACGCTATGTCAAACGGTTGTCTCATGATTCCATCCTGAATGAGTTGGTCAGCAACACCTTTGTAGACTGTGTCAAGACTTTGATAAAAATATTGCAATAACACATTGTCCAGCAAACCCGTGAGTCGGATATTGGAGAAGCAACTTTTGGAACCTCAACCATGTTTCATGGATGGGATCACCACCAATCTATTTGAAGTTCTGAATATTATCCCTCAACTTAACCATCTTCGAGAGTGGGAAAAACCTTTCATAAAACACTTCTCTGATCCTCTCCCAAGAAGTGATTGATTCCCTTGGTAGTTCGGTCAACCACTTCGTTGCTTCCCCCATTAGAGAAAAGGGAAACAAATGGAGTCAGACTGACTCTTGGGTGATGTTCTTGAAGGAAAACGGTCCACGCACATCCACAAAATTTTGGATGTGGTCATGAGGGTCCTCATGAGCAAGCCCTCCAAAGAGACTCTTCATTTGCAACAGCTGCAACATCATGCTGGCCACATGAAGCCACATTGCCCACAGTTGGAGGCAATCAAATAGCACCCACACTTCCCAACTAATCCTCATTGACATCGTGCAAGTTTCTGATGTCATCATTGTTCCCGAGTTGACTTGCAATACTCCCGTTCACACTCAATTCTTCACCTGTTTTGGAGCAATCAACAAGAATAAAAATAATATAATTCAACTACAATAAAATTAGTTCACGAAAACACTTCAATAAAATAATTCAAAGCACCACTCCCCGGCAGCGGTGCCATTTTTTATAATGCTCATATACACTTCATCTGATTCTAAGGGTAGGTGGTCGCTAATAAGTATAAACCCAACTAAGAGTTGGGTTCGATCCCATAGGTAGTGATATGGTAAGGAATTCAATTAGGAAGTAAAACGTGTTCTAATTGTCTGTAGAGGTAAAGGTTTCGCAACATAAAATTAACTCACGAAGTTTCAATGATTAATATCAAATGGGGGTGGGGGGGTATTAGTAACCAATTTTTGACAAAGAACAACTAAAATGGGAATTAAACAATTAGACATCGGACCTTAGGAATATGATCAATCGAATGCTAATTTCGCGTATGGGTAATTACTAATTGCTTAAAGTTGTTGAATCTCAATTGGTACGCTAGAGTTTGATTACAGTAGCCATCTCTCTATCAACTATCATGTTTCAAGTAAGTTCTCTCAAACCTCAATAAGCTTAACACTACCAAGCATCCCAATTCCTTAATTAACCCACTTTCTCAAGCTGGGTTTGTAAAGACCCAATCAAACCCACTTTCTCAAGCTAGATTTTAAAGACACAATCTATACAACTATCAATCAATGATTCTAATCTAATACCTCTTTATCAAGCAAGCATAGAGAGCTAAGCTAGAACTAAATTTGCAACTTCAGTTCATCAATTAAAACACGAACAAATAAATGAACCTACTTCAAAACAACATTAAAATCAGCAAGTAATAACACCCATTAGCTAATTATTGTATTCGACTACATGATCACACCCCTAAGGTAAGAGGTTTTAGCCAAATATAGTGGAAAGTAAAAAATTATTACCAACAAGATTTTCCATCTGAATTGCTAACTATCTGCAATACCCAATATCGAAATCAAAGCTAAAATCTTACAATCTTCAATTCTAGATCCCAAACTTCTCCAAGAATGTTTAACAATGTAAAAAATGTAAAAAAATCTCAAAGACTCAAGAATACACAGTGTGGGAACTCTTGTCTTCTTTCAAAAAATGAATTTATATGTTCCCCAAATCTCAATACGGAGTTCGCTCGGTGAGATTAGTCGATATCACCGATCGACTCCCCGATCTGCTGAGTTGTGCCTCTTCTCACCTTGTGGCTTTACTCCTGCATCAAATTATTCTATAAAATTAGGCGATCTAAGTCGGGATCATCGATCCATTCGGTGAGACGTCGAATTATCTTTTGTTTGCCAAGTTGGCTTGGTCCATAGGCTACTTCACTGTAATTTTTGGCGAGTTGGAGGTTTACTCGGTGATCCATTATGCGAGTCATCGAATCGCCCTTTTGCTCGCCAAATTTTCTTGATGCATGGGATATTTTGTTTGAAATTTCGGCGAACTAGAGGCCGAGTGACCTCTGCGAGCTCCGACTTCTCTTTTCTTCAGCTTTTCCAACTTTTTCATTCATTTTCTCCTCGTAATGTCCTTGCCTTGCCCTTAAACCTTCATTGATGCATATTACCACATTAACATAAGTTATGAGCATAAGATAGGCATTAAGGACACTAAATCATTAGATAATAAGCCCTCAATGAGTCTAAATTCCCGACTCATCAAATATTCTCTTTCTCAATGTTTAAAGAGTAAAAATTGATAAAAAGATCCACTTCCACTCTCTTCCAAGCTATTTATACTTTCCCTAGAATTTCTTTCACACCCTATTCGGCGACATTAGTAGCGTTCGCTAAACTCATTCAGCAAATCACCATTTTTATCTTTGAGTTCGACCTTACTGGCTTCAGGTGTTTGAACTCCAATGGGCGGACTTGATGAAATACACCTTTCACAATCAGCGAGTCACCAAATTTCACCTTGTTCGCCTAATTTAGCCTTCAATTTCACTCAACAATCGGTCACTTTCGGTGATAAGTTTGTGTTTTGCTTTATTAATTCAGTGAATCACTGATGTGACCTCTCTTTGCCAATCTGCCTTTATACTTGGACATCAAATATTGTCAACTTTGGTGATATTCAACCCATTAGGTGATTCATCCTTTATTTAGGTGATCACTAGTTTGGAGATTTCTACCTTTTTAATGTTTTTTGCCTCTTTTCATATTAATTCTTTCTTGTCCTTTAGCCTCCATAACTATAAATTATCAATATATCATCAAAATAGGACATAATTAGGTATGGAGGACACTAATTGTTGAACTAAAAAGCCTCAAATGAGTGCAAATATATCACTCATCAAAATACCACTACAACTGGTCTTCACAATCACGACTCTAGGGGTCCAACGATCATAATGAGTAAGTGCGCCCATTTTTCTCATTGATTATAATTTTCAGCATGCATTTATCAGCTTCTTTTAGGAAATTTGGAGCTCAATTCTTGAAGGAATTTAGCAGGGAGTTATTGGGAATCGTTGGTGGATGGTGTGGGAGCATAATTGGGTTCGTTAATCTTTCGTTATCTTCTAATTTCTATTGATTTCCTCTCTTAAAATCTTTTTATCATTCTTGAGCTTAATATGGTAAAGAGGTTTTGAGATCAATTGATGCTCGGATTGTGCCCATTTTTAGGGCACAAGTTCCTTGAGAGATGGGACCTTGTGACAGAGATAATTCTTTGATTCCGCGTGTGGATTTCACGGTCCTTTTTTTACCTTATTTTTTAGGTCTGAATCTTTTTATAGCAATTTAGGTATCATTTTGCTTGTATTGATATTTACATCACTAATTTGATAGTCATCGTTCGGAGGCTACTCAGAAGGGAAATTCTCAAAGAATAAAGGTTTGGGTGTGGTTTCTCCCTTAAGGTAGGTTACAGTTTCTAATTTTTAGACTTGGCTTAACTCGAGTAACTTTGATTATTAGGAAGGTTTTTGGATGAGATTGTAGGTTTGTATGATCCTCAGTTATACTTTTGGCCATTTTCAATATGTTATCATGCTTTTAGCCATGAAGCCTTAGATTCGGTTTAGTCTTAGACTTGGTAGACGCTATAGAATTCTTAGAATGTTTCTAAGTGGCTTGAAACTTAGGTTTATACGCGTTAGTTGGCTTGGTTTGATTGTGTGCCTTTTCTGATTATTTTTGTATTTTTACTTAGTTATTACTTATTTGTGGGCCTAAGGCCTTGGACTTAGACTGACTGGAGTTTCATATTAGTACAACTGTACTGTGACAGGTGTCTAACTGATTGTTTGTGTGTTGTGACTGATTTATAAATGGTTTAATTGTGTTTTGTATGAAATCATATTCGAGACATCTTGTAACACCTCAAATTCTAGAAGACAGGAAAATTTCAGTTTTAAGAAATCTGGTGCCAGTTCCTACGGTGCCATCCACGGCCCGTGGAACGACCCACGGACCGTAGGTCAGGTCTGTGGTTAACCAGGCAAGTTTTCCTAAAAAGTATCAAGTTCCAGTACTTTCAACGGTTCACCATGACGGTTCGTCTTCCAATACATGAGCCGTAAGTAGGGTTCATAGATGAGTCTCAGACTTAGTTGAATTCAGGATCAAATTGTTGGGACCTACGAATGCCGTCCACAATCCGTCGTTGGACCCACGGACCATAGGTGGCTATCATTGATGAGGGTCTTAATTTTAAGTCTCTGACACAGAACGATGGCCGACCAGGATGGTCCGTTGGTGGAACCACAGACCGTAGGTCATCACCGTCATTGGTGCCGACAGTTAAATTTTTAGAAGCTTCTGAGTCTTTTCCTAATTATTCTTGCCTAATACTATGTCGTTTTACCCTTCACCAAAACCTCTATATAAGTGTTTTTAACCCCAAATTCCTCAATTGAAATCATTCTATCAAATTTACAAAAGAAGAACAAGTTTTCCTCTCAAATATTTCTCTCTCTAGAAGTTGAAGAAAGCTAGGGTTTGCAAGAAAAGTCTCCAATCCCACCATTGAAGTCAAGCTTTTGGCATTGAGGTATGATAATTTTCATCCATGAAGCTCTTTCCTCCAAGGAGTTCCCAAATTCTCCAATTTATAAAGATAGAATTCCCCGATTGAGGTAAGGTTTTAATCCATGTCATGGGTTCCTTTGATTAAATATTTATTTGATCTTTTTAAGATCTATCAAGCATGAATTGATATGATTAGATGATTTTATGATGAATTCCCATGAACCCATGTCTAACCTATATGCTTTCTAGATATTGATAATTGAAAGTGGGTTTTGATCTATGAAAGGTGAGTTATGGAATTAAGCAAGTATTTATGAATTTGATGTGTAAGTTTTAAGGATGCTTTGACAGTGAAGTATCAATGATGTTGTTGTTGTTGTGTTGTTGAAAGGATTTCTCATATACACATTAAAGCATGATTGTGAAAGGTTTTCTCACATAATAAGGGTTCGTAGGGTTGAAAGGTTTTTTCACCTAAAATGAACCAATGTTAAGGAGCCATTCTAATGTTGAAGCTAGAGGGTATTACCCATGCTCTCTAATTGAAAGACAAGAGGCGATTATCCATGTCACATGATGTACGGACGAGAGGCAATTAGCCATGTTCCTTGAAGAGATAAGATGAATATGATTAAGAACTATTCCATGGAAGTTAAGCTTAGAACCGAGTGGACAAGTGGCGATTACCCGTGTCCCATAAACAATGTTCCAACATAGGATTGTCTAGATAGACATTATCTAGTGGATCCACAAAAGCTAAAAGTTCATGGTCCTTACCTTGGCAAGTAGGACACCCCTTTTTGGTGTGGGGCAGTCATTGAATTCCATGTTATTATCTCATATATCTATTAAGGATACTTCCCACAAGAAAACTATGATGAACTAAGGTTACTTTGAGGACGTATCTCATACATGTTTAAGATGATGACTAGGTGCATTGAATATGTTTTATGGTTCATTTTTTCTAAATCTTTATCTCATGTTTTAGCTTGGTAATTGCATCTCATGAAGATATATCTTTTTTGCATGACTTTATCTATTTTATGCATGGCTATCATACTTGGTACATATTTTGTACTAACGCATACTCTTGCCTACATTTCCCCAAATGTAGGGTCCGATAGTCATGGTTCCTAATTTCGTTGCTAGAGCTCGGTGAGGAGATTTCAAGCTTTGGTGAGTCCTCATGCTTCGAGGACTGGGCATTTATTGTTTTTTGTCTTTCCTTACTTTCTATTTTGGAACATGATGTACAGGCTTCACCCAGATTCATTCTTATGTACTAGATGGCTTTGAGACGATGCTTAGATTTCCAATATGCTCTATACAACTTTGATATATTGAAACTGTCTTTTAACTCTCTTTATTATATTTCTTGTATGATGACATCTAAGTGGCTTGTATGGGGCCTCTCAGGGTCTTGTACGCTATGTTACGACTAGGGGCTACCTTGGGTCGTGACAAACTTGGTAATCAGAGAACAAGGTTTAGAAAGGTCCTAGGAAGTCTCATAAGCCACACCGAGTAGAGTCTTGTTCATAAGTGTGAAGCGCGCCACATTTATGAATGAGAGGATACAAGATGTTTAGGAAATTTTACTTCTTTCAGTACTCTAAAGTCGTACGATGGACTTTAAATCTATAAGGTCTCTCTCCTAATTCTTATCTGATGCTCTATAGGAGATGGGTACTCGAAGAGCTTATGCTAGAAGAAATGTGAGGGATAATGTCGAACAAGAAGTTCCTCATCAAGCTCCGGTTGATCCTTTCGCCGAGCAAGTTTCTAATGCGGAGTTTAGGGTTGTTTTTCAAGTATTGGCTCAAGCCATGACGACCCAACCCAATAGGAAGGTTGTGGTCACCGTGAACCCACATGTGGGTACGACAACATCTAGAGTGAGGGACTTCACTAGAATGAATCCTCCAGAGTTTTATGGTTCTAAGGTTGAGTAAGACCCTCAAGAGTTCATTGATGAGGTTTACGAAGTGTTGATGATCATGGGAGTGGCACTAGTGGAAAAGGCGGAATTGGCCTCTTATCAACTTAAGGGTGTTGCTCAAATATGGTTTAACCAATGGAAAGTGGGGATATCAGAAAATGTGGGCCTTTCGATTGGGAAAAGTTCAAAGTTGCGTTCCTTGATAGGTTTTTCCCCTTGAGATGAGGGAGGCAAAGGTTCTTGAATTCATCAACCTTCATCAAGGAAGTATGAGTGTGAAAGAATAGGCTTTGAAGTTCACACAATTGTCTCGATATGCTTCTACTATGATTGCAAATCCTAGGGCAATGATGAGTAAGTTTGTTTCCGGTGTGTCCAAAATGGCGGTTAAGGAATGTCGTACCACTATGCTTGTCAATGATATGGACATCTCTTGTCTCATGTTTCACACACAACAAATTAAAGAGGAGAAAGTTAAGAAAAGGTCTAGGGAGGCAAAGAGAGCTAAGCCAGTGATGGTAACTTCTCACATTCAAGGTGTGATGGACATGGTCGTTCTTAGTTTCGACAAAGGTTTTCCGGTCAAGGTTCCTCCAATGCTTCTTCTAAGTTCAACAAAGATTGGGTTTCTAACCCTAAGCCGCAAGGATTAAATGGTAGTGGATCTTCATTGCCTACTTGTACTAAGTATGGAGGAAGCATGAGGGTGTGTGCCTAGTGGGTTCCAATGTTTGTTTTGGTTGTAGTAAGATGGACCACAAGATAAGAGATTGTCTTTCAGTTGCTAAGAATGATGGAGATAATCATCGAAGGGTTTAGCCTAATTCTTCATTTGGTCCTAATGGTTCGGGTTCAAATGCTCCCAAGAAAAATAGATTTTATGCACTTCAGACTCGTGGTGAACAAGAGGGTTCTCTCATTGTGGTTACCGATATGTTGAAAGTCTTTTAACTTGATTTTTATTACTTACTTGACCCCAGTGCTACCTTGTCTTTTGTGACGCCATATGTGGCTATGAGATTTGATATTCTTCCGAAAGTGTTGTTAGATCCATTTTCTGTCTCCACACCTGTTAGTGATTCTATTATGGCTAAGAGGGTCTATAGAAAGTGTCATGTCTCCTTGTCCCATAGAGTTTCTGGTAGAGCTTGATATGCTAGACTTTGATGTTATCCTTGGTATTGATTGGTTGCACTCATGTTATGCTTTTATTGACTGTAGTACTCGTGTAGTCAAGTTTCAGTTTCCAAATGAGGCTGTCCTAGAGTGGAAAGGGGGAAATTCTATACCTAAGGATCAGTTTGACTCTTTTCTTAAAGCTAGAAAGATGATTTCTAAAGGTTTAATATACCATCTAGTTAGGGTGAGGGATGTGGATTCTGAAACCCCCACTTTTGAGTCGTTCCTCGTGGTTAATGAGTTTTCGGAAGTGTTCCCAGATGATTTACCCGGTATTCCTTCCAAAAGGAAATAGACTTTGGTATTGACCTTCTACCAGATACGCAAGCTATCTCTATTCATCCTTACCGAATGGCTCCGGCAGAACTAAAGGAGTTGAAAGAGCAATTGAAATATTTATTGGATAAGGGTTTTATCCGACCAAGTATCTCTCCATGGGATACTCCAGTCTTGTTCGTTACAAAGAAGGATGGTTCTCTCCGTATGTGTATAGACTATCGGCAGTTGAACAAGGTTACAATTAAGAATAAATACCCTCTCCCAAGGATAGATGACTTATTTGACCAATTTCAAGGAATGAGTTACTTTCCAAGATTGACCTTCGGTCGAGTTAGCACCAATTGAGGGTGAAAGAAAATGACATTCTGAAGATGGTTTTTCGGACTCGGTATGATCATTATGAGTTCTTGGTAATGTCGTTTGTTTTAACTAATGCTCGTGCGACATTTATGGATTTGACGAATAGGGTGTTTGAACAGTACCTTGACATGTTTGTGATTGTATTCATTGATGATATATTGATTTATTCGAGAAGTGAGGATGATCACGTTAATCATCAGAGGATTGTGTTGCAAGTCCTCAAGGACCAACTACTCTTCGCGAAGTTTATCAAATGTGAGTTTTTGTTAAGGTCTGTGGCCTTTCTTGGTCATATTATTTCAAGTAAGGGTATTGAGATAGATCCTAAGAAGATGGATGCGGTTAAGAATTGGCCTAGACTTCTATCTCTTTTAGATATTATAAGTTTCTTGGGTTTGACCTGTTACTATAGAAGGTTTGTTGAGGGGTTTTCTTCGATTTCTCCTCCATTGACGACATTGGCTCAAACAAAGGTTAAGTTCATATGGTCCAAATGGTTTTTCGTTTATTGTGATGCCTTGAGAATTGGGTTATGATGTGTCCTTATGAAAAAATGGAAAAGTCATTGCCTATGCTTCAAGGCAACTTAAAATTCATGAAAAGAATTATTCAACCCATGACCTTGAACTAGTTGCAGTTGTTTTCGCCTTTAAGATTTGTAGGAATTATTTGTATGGTGTTTACGTGGATATCTTTACTGACCACAAGAGTTTGCAATATGTGTTTAATTAGAAGGATCTAAATCTTCGCCAAAGAAGGTGGCTTGAGTTATTGAAGGATTATGATATGAGTGTTCTCTATCACCCTGGAAAGGTGAATGTTGTAGTGGATGCTCTTAGTCGACTATCTATGGGAAGTGTTGCTCATATTGAGGATGATAAAAAGTACTTGGTTCGATATGTTCATAGATTGGCTCGGTTGGGTGTTAAGTTAGTGGACTCTACCAAGGGTGGTGTTATGATTCACAATGGTTCAGAATCGTCTTTTCTGGTAGATGTGAAAGCCAAGCAAGGTCTTGATCCAACTATGGTGGAATTGAAGGAAGTAGTGCTTAAAAAGTCCATAGAGGCTTTCTCCCAAAGGGGAGATAGAGTACTTAGATATCAAGGTCGGTTGTGCGTTCCTATTATAGACGACTTGAGAGAACAAATCTTGTCAGAATCCCATAGTTCTCAATGTTCCATTCACCCGCGCGCCACCAAGATGTACCGTGATTTGTGGGAGATCTATTGGTGGAATGGGATGAAGAATGATACTACGGAATTTGTGGCTAAGTGTCCCAATTGTCAATAAGTGAAAGTTGAGCATTAGAAACCGTGAGGTTTATCCCAAGATACTAGCATTCCTACTTGGAAGTGGGAAGATTTGAACATGGACTTCATCGTTGGTTTGCCTCGCACCCGGCGGTAACATGACTAGATTTGGGTTATAGTAGATTGAATGATGAAATCAGCTCACTTCATTCCTGTTAAGATTTCTTATTCGACGGAAGACTATGCTAAGTTGTAATTGAGGGAAATGGTAAAGTTGCATGGAGTGCCTTTATCCATTATCTCAGATCATGGTACCCTATTCACTTCTCAGTTTTGGAAATCTTTCCAAAAGGGCATTGATACTCGTGTTAAGCTTAGTACGACCTTTCATCCACAAACTGATGGGAAGGCGGAGCATACCATCCAAAGTTTGGAAGATATGTTGAGAGCATGTGTAATTGACTTCAAGGGTAATTGGGATGACCATTTGCCATTGATTGACTTTTCAGATAACAATAGCTATCACTCAAGTATTGGTATGGCTCCATTTGAGGCATTATATGGTAGGAGGTGTAGATCTCCTATAGGTTGGCTTGAAGTGGGCGAAGTCGCTTAGATAGGCCCCGAGTTAGTACATGAAGCTATGGAGAAAGTCTGGCTTATTAAAGAAAGGTTAAAAATGGCTTAAAGTCGACAAAAGTCTTATGCCGATGTTAGAAGAAGAGATCTTGAATTTGATGAGAATGATTGGGTCTACTTGAAAATTTCACCCATGAAGGGTGTAATAAGGTTTGGTAAGAAAGGGAAGCTTAGTCCCCGATATGTTGGCCCATATCATATTTTGAGGTGTATTGGTAATGTTGCTTATGAACTTGAATTGCCTAATAAATTGGCATCAGTGCATCTAGTTTTTCATGTCTCCTTGTTGAAGAAATGTGTTGGTGATCTGACAACTATAGTCCCCTTAGAAGATTTGGGAGTTAAGGAGAACCTTCCTTATGAGGAAGTACCGGTTGAGATTTTAGACCGGCAAGTTAAGAAGTTGAGAAATAAAGAAGTTGCGTTCGTGAAAGTTTTGTGGAGGAATGAGTTAGTTGAGGGTGCTACTCGAGAGGCTGAGGCAAATATAATGTCCCGTTATCCTCATTTTACTTCTACCCCTATTCTAACTTGAGGTATTGAGTTCCTCATGGTTTACTCTTTTTGTGTCATGTGTCTTAGATATTCCCATGTTTTCTTCATTTATGCATGTTCATTGAAAAGCATAAATTTTGAGATAATGAGTCGACTTAATTGATTTCTACATGTTTATGTGCATTAAGTATGAGTTGCATATAGACTTCATGATATGATGTTTAGAACATGCTTTATCTTGGAGTTGATGTTTCCTCCTGATATGTGCATTATGTGATTGCATTCATGTTGGGCTGTTAGGTTTAAGATCCTACCCTCCATATGATGTCTTGAATCTCATTCGAGGACGAATGATCCCAAGGGGGAGATAGTGTAACATCTCGGATTTGAGAAGACAGGAATATTTCAGTTTTAAGAAATCTGGTGCCAATTCCTACGGTGCCATCCACGGCCCATGGAATGACCCACAGACTATAGGTCAGGTCTGTGGTTGTCCAGGAAAGTTTTTCCAAAAGTGTCAAGTTCCAGTACTTTTAAATGGTTCACCACAGTCCGCCTTCCAATGCATGAGTCGTAGGTACGGTACGTAGATGAGTCTCAGATTTAGTTGAATTTAGGATCAAATTGTTGGGTCCTACGGTCGTGGTCCACGATCCGTCGTTGGACCCACGGACCGTAGGTGGGAGTCATAGATGGGGGTCCTGATTTTTAGTCTTTGACACCAAATGGCGGCCGGCCAGGATGGTTGATTGGAGAAACCACAGACCGTAGGTCGTCACCGTTGTTGGTGCCGACAATTAAATTTTTAGGGGCTTTTGGGTCTTTTCCTAATTATTCTAGCCTAATACTATATTGTTTTACCCTTCACCAAAACCCCTATATAAGTATTTTTAACCCCAAAATTCCTCAATTGAAATCATTCTCTCAAATTTACAAAAGAAGAACAAGTCTTCCTCTCAAATATTTCTCTCTAGAAGTTGAAGAAAGCTAGGGTTTTCAAGCCAAGTCTCCAATCCCACCATTGAAGTCAAGCTTTTGGCATTAAGGTATGATAGTTTTCATCCATGGAGCTCTTTCCTCCATGGAGTTCCCAAATTCTCCAATTTATAAAGATAGAATTCCCCAATTGAGTAAGGGTTTTCTTCCATGTCATGGGTTCCTTTAATTATTGATTTATTTGATTGTTTTATAATCTATCAAGCATGAATTGATATGATTACCTGATTTTATGATGAATTCCCATGAACCCATGTCTAAACCATTTTTTCTAGATATTGATGATTGAAAGTGGATTTTGATCTATGAAAGGTGAATTATGAAATTATGCATTATGTTATGAAATTAACAGATAAGTTTTAAGAATGCTTTGAGAGTAAAGTATCAATGATGTTGTTGTTGTTGTGTTGTTGAAAGGATTTCTCATATACATATGAAATCATGATTCTGAATGGTTTTCTCAGATAATAAGGGTTCATAGGGTTGAAAGGTCTTCTCACCTAAAATGAACCAATGTTAAGGAGCTATTCTAATGTTGAGGCAAGAGGCGATTACCCATGCTCTCTATTTGAAAGACAAGAGGCGATTACCCATGTCACATGATGTAAGGACAAGAGGCGATTACCCATGTTCCTTCAAGAGCTAAGATGAATATGATTAAGAACTATTTTGTAAAAGTTAAACTTAGAAACAAGTGGACAAGTTGCGAATACCCATGTCCCATAAACTATGTGCCAACATAGGATTGTCTAGATAGACATTAGCTAGTGGATCCACATAAACTAGAAGTTCATGGTCCTTACTTTGGCAAGTAGGAAACCCCTTTTTGGTGTGGGACAAACACCGAATTTCATGTTATTAGCTCACATGGTTTTATATGTCGGTTAAGGCCACTTCGCACAAGCAAACCATGATGAACTAAGGTTACCTCAAGGAAGTATCTTGTACATGTTTAAGATGATGACTATATGCATTGACCATGTTTTATGATTCATGTTTTCTAAGTCTTTATCTCATGTTTTAGCTTGGTCATTACATCTGATGAAGGTATCGCTTTTTAGCATGAGTTTATATTGTTTATACATGGCTATCATACTTGGTACATATTTTATACTAACACATACTTTGCCTACAATTCCCCAAATGTAGCGTCTGACAGTTAGGGTTCCCAATTTCGTGGCTAGAGTTTGTTGAGGAGATTTTGAGCTCTGGTGAGTCCTCATGCTTCGAGAATCGAACATTTATTGTTTTCGGTCTTTCCTTACTTTCAATTTTGGTGTACGGGCTTCGCCCAGATTAATTCTTTTGTACTAGATGGCTTTGAGACGATGTTTAGATTTCCGTTGTTCTCTATACAACTTTGATATATAAACTTTCTTTTAAATCTTTTTATTCTATTTCTTATATGATGAAAGCTAAGTGGCTTGTATGGGGCCTCTCAGGGTCTTGTATGCCATGTTATGCCTAGGGGCTACCTTGGGTCGTGACACATCTCCACTTGGTATATTTTGGACAGAAAGGTGTAACTGAGTCACTTAGATAATTTTATTAGGATTTTTACTTGTCTTTGGTTTAAGAGAGCATGTTACTGAATTTTTTTTTAATGAAAATTTGAAGTTTGGATTGAAGTATGTCTTTTTCGAAAGTTTTCATTCTATGGAGTTATTTACTTTAAGCTTTTTGATTTCATTTTCGAGACTTGAATATTTTGGAGGAAAAACACTATTGTTACAAGAATTTGGATAAAACAGCGAAATTATTTCAAAAAATATATGGATATTCCAAGATGTTTAGGTGACACAAGAGGTTTTTACTTTATATTGTGAGCGCGAGGGGATATTGGGTTGCACGTCATGCATACTATATATGTTAATGATCTTTGGGAGCTCGTAGATTGAATTCTGAGTTTTACTTCTACTACACTTGTTTATGAGATCCGACGGGTTCCACAGTTTTCTTGAGAAGCCTACAGTGCGGTCGGTGAGATGATTCTGGAACTTTTTACCTATTTCATGCATTGGCCTCATATACACTGCATCACCTTGTGTTGTATGTCAGTTTGTGATTGACTTGAATTGTATGGAATTTTTTTTTTATTATTATTATCTTCACTATTTAGTGGTGGTTGTATACTTTTAGTTAGTGAATTATTGAATCGTTGTGTTAGCACTATCATGAAATCTTTATCTATATAGTATCTATCTAAGCTAGGTTGGCCTATGATGCCTACTAAGTGCTCTGTTTTTTTGTACCCATGCTACATTTCTGTATCTTTTTCAGATGCAGCTCCTAACACTAGCCACCCACGATGAGTTCGGATCTCCCGTGGCTATTTTTGTTGGATCATGGTTAGCTCTTGGCATCCATAGATTTACTGGTTTCCTTCTTTTTACATTGTCCATGTAGTTTGCACTTTTGATTAGACAGGTCTGATGTATATTGCCTTTCTATACTTTATAACACTCTTGTACTGATGACTCCAGGTCTGGGGTTGAATTCCTATGCATAGGTTTTTGTTTCCCGATCACTTTCTGACCCTTTTTGTATATCTTGTATCGTCCCATACACATCTATGCTATGGGTCCCTCTTTCACATTTTGTTGTATTTATTGCTTGTAGTGGGATTTCGACTTGTCTACCGGAGGATTTATGGTAGGCGATATCATGATCCAATTTTGGATCGTGACATTTTGTAGAAAACCTAATGCATGAAGGGGTGAGGATTTCCGCCAAACTAATTTTATGAAAATCATTATAAGTAATTCTTTGCATCTTGCACTTACTATTCAATTGACAACTTCCTATTTTATTTTATTTTTAAAAATCTATTAAACCTTGAATCTACTGAATCATTTATGTTCTAACATTATCAACGATAATCTTCTATATTTTCACTCTATACAATACTTAACAGTACTATTTTTACACCTAATAGCATTTGTCCAAAAAAACATTTGTAAGATAGTTAATCAAATAAATATTAACAAGTAAAAAAAACTAAAAGAAATGAAAATCATTCTTATAGGAAAAAAGAAGTAGCTTATTGAAACTTAAATTTTTTTATTGTTTTTTGTGGGGCGGAATAGAAACAAAGTGGGATGAAAATAAAAGAAAATGTTCTACAAGGTGGGGCGAGGCAGGATAAGGCAGGACAAATTGAAATTTTTTTAGGTTAAGCCTCAACTCATCCCAAACCTTCCCCAGGATCATTTCTAGTTCAAACTCACCTTATTGTTACTATAATTACATAAGGTTGTAAAAAGTCTGAATTAGTGTTAGCAAAATAAGTCCATATTTTGGTAATCTGCCCATATTTTAATGGTTTGGGTCAGTGATTTTTATATGGGTAAAATATGGGTAGATACACCTATTCAACCCATGAAAATATAGATAAAATATGGGTAAACTATGAGTAAAATATGAATTAGCCAAATGGGTTAAACTTCCAATTTTTATTCACTCAAAATTCATGATATCACTAAAAATATTGTAACTTCTCCTCCTTTTTATGCTCTTCTATAAAAATAACGAGTGTAATTACATAATTAAATTAATATTTAAAATAAAATATAATTATAAAAATTAGAAGTTAATATTTAATAAATATATGACTTTGCAATGAGTGGAGTATTAAATTAGGTATTTAAAATACATAATATTTCTTGAAAACTATATTAATAAAGGAAAATTTATAGCCTTTAGATACGTCCAGATACATGTATCTCGAGATCCATGGAGTCAAAATTATGAGTAATTTGTTCTAGATACACTGTATCTAAGTGAATTCGCATGTATCTGGATACATAGATAAATCTCGCTTAACTCCCTCTCATCTCGCTCGCCACTTTCCTATATATCTGGTATTCCAGATACATGCAAATCACACCAGATACATATAGATACACGTATCTTGTGTGTAGATCCATGACTATTTCGCTCGCCTCTCTCCCTATTTTACTATATCTGATAGAAAAATACATGTATCTAGGTGTATCTTTCTCAATATATGGTAGGAAACTCTTAATTAGTGGTAAGATATTTGATCTCGAATGTTCACGACTCATTTAAGGTGTATCTGAAATTGTCTAAGGAAGAAAACTGAACGAAATGCAAAAAAATCTGGAAAAATTGTTGAATTGGTTGAATGAAAGATTTGATTAGGACCGCTATCTTCTAGGCTCTAGAGATTCGGAGTAGATGAAAAAGTGACTTGAATTTTAGTTTTTATAAATTGTTAGAGATATAAAAATTTATTGAGGTAAAAAAATGGTGTTTATTATAGTTAGGGTTGTAGAAATGATTGGGGAAGAAAGGAAGAGGAAGGAGGAGAACTTTTTTTTTTTTAAAAATAATTATTAAATGGTGAATTGCACGTGTCAAGTGCGTGTATTTCACCACAAGACACATGCCTGATAATGACATTTCAGGGAGGAAATAATTCCACTTTAAAATAGTTCGAGGGGTAATAACCCCGTGAAGTATAAGTATGTAGTTGGAAATCCGGTAATAGGTTGGGGGTCAATTGGCCATTTTCTCTCTCTCTCTATATATATATACTAAAGTATGGATAACCTAACTTGTTTTCAACGAGACAATTAAAATTACTAAACAATTTTAAAACTATTTTCTTGAAAAGGATAACATGAACAACCTTTTTGTATATATTATATAAGTACATATACATAAATATACATCACATATATGACAAGATGCCTATCAGAGGACATTTTCTTTGTCCATCTATAACTATTTCTTTTGCTTTCAAGTACATTGAAAGAGTAAAAACTACTTCCCCTTCTAAACCACATTATTGTGGTCCTTTTTTCTTTTATAAAAAAAAGAACTTTTTAAAATGGAAAGAGACTATAGAGCAATATTCATCCTATTCTTGACACCAAAACTTTTTTCAACAAAACATGGCTAACATAGGCCATAGCCAAAACAAACTTGAAATATATAAACCCCACATGTTACATATGAATTGTCAGAAAAAATTGACATTACGATTGTTTTATCATGTGAGTTTCAACTGAAAAGAGCAAAAAATATTTCTTTTCAATATACTAGTGAGATGACTTACCTATCGGTTGTGAACAGAGGTGTCATCACAACATGTGAATTTTAGGTCGTGAAAGTAACCATTTTTAGGGTAATTTACATATATAATATATTATATTAAATAATATATTATATAAGTTTATTTACGAATTATAACATATATATTTTACTCTTATACTGATTAATTTTACTTTTCTTACCACAAATAGCATCAACAAACCAAGCCACTATCACTAGTTCTTTTATTTATTTTTAAATTTTGGAAGTTACACAATTATTTACTCGTTACCATGCACTTATATGTTTGATGAAAAAACAATAGAAAAGTGCATACGTTTACACATTAAGCATCGAGCAGTTGCACTAGTATAATACCTACATTTTCATCTTTCTTTGCTCTTACAGATTATTATAAGTATTATGTGTGAAATTCAAATATTTCGGTGTAATTTTAAATTAATTTTACGTTGTTAAAATGTATTATATTTGATGAAATAACAAAAATCGAATTTATAACAATGTATAATATTAAATTCAAATTGTCTTACAACTATAGTTTAATTTATATAATAATAACACATAAATTAATTTGAATTTTTTTATACAATTTAAATTGTATTATAACTATCGTTTATATTTATACAACTTTAATATAGATTTTTCATAGCTTAACCTTGTCATAGCCCAAAAATGGACGTGATGACACTTGTCTATTCCCACCAAGACAAGTCTGCCTCAACCCAAATGAAAACGAAAGCAACATTGCGGAAATAAAAAGCAAAAAAAAAAAAAGGACAAAGTCGGAAAACTTATTCATTCTAAACTATACCCCAAAACCTGGGTATCACGTGTACAAGCCACTAATGAAAATACAGAATTCGAAAGATAAATACAAGTCTCAGACTTTGTTTCTCAAGTAGAACAAAGCTTAAAGAAAAAGGAAAAGAGGGACGCCAAGATGACAAGCAACTACCTCTCTGAATCTTTCATGAGCCTCGATTGTCAGGAGAACAAGAAAAATATCACGTGGGTCCGGGCACAGAACCTACATAAGTGTAGAAGCAAAGTGTGAGTACCAACAACACGGTACCCAACAAGCAACCTACTAAATAAGACAACTAGCTAGAAAACGAATATCCCCTGACTCTCCAACCGAACCACCTCAAACTACAACCTGCACAAAAATCAGTCACACCTAGAAATTCTACAATACATGGCTCACAAGGCCCAATAATCATAATATAATAGCCACAACTCAACAATTAAAGGGATCAAATAAGTCAACCTCAAATTTAAGTAGTTCAGCCACACACAACAAGTACATCAATCTAAAGAATCAAGCAAGTCATGCATAAGCATCAAAGACATCAAGTCACATAGTCAATCTCTCATCGGAACCATTTCCTATAGGCACAATGTCACTAGCCGAAACCATTTCTCATCGGCTTTGTAAACACTTTCCAGAAATGATCTCGGCATCACAACACTCGCTGGCAAAGACCTCAACATCACAACACTCGCCGACAAAAACCTCGGCATCACAAAACTAACTGGCAAAGACCTCAGCATCATAAATCATCATATGTATCATCATGGTGTTCAATATCAATGCACACAAGCAATATCACACCACATGGAAGAGACAACAATTCATACAATTCAAGTCCACAATTATGCTTTCAAGCATTTCATCTATCAATCAACAAGGGTCACAATAAGACAATTTACATAATCATGTTTATCACATAGTCTTTTTCATTTCTACCCCTTTTATTAGATATAACAAGTAGACAATTAAAACCTTCACCTCATCCCCATTACTCCCAACACACAAGCAACGAAGGAAGTATACGAATTCAACTAGAATACAAGGTTTTGGAAGCCACTTGCCAATCAAAGAACAATCACTCCAAAAGTTGAGTCTTCCCCTTCTGAATCACTTCCAAAGACAAACAATCTAAAATAATAAAGTATTCACAATAACCCATCGGAGACAACAATTCCCACATCAATATTATAGAGAAATCGGTCAAACAACTCAAAACACAATATCAAAATAGAGGCTTGAATACAAAAAAGAGTACCTGAAAACATTACTCAAGGCTTTAGGAACTCATTAGGGAAAATCATTTCGAAAATGGGCTTAAAATCAGTTCATAAACTCACTTTTACTTTAAAACTTAAGTTCATGAAGAACCCCCAATTTATCAATCCAAAATCTTGGTTTAAACTCATAAATTTCAATAATAATAATGGGTAATTAAAGATTTAGAGTTAAGAAATGTTACCCAACAATTTTATCTCAAAAAGCCCACTTGGAATCACCTCTACCAATTCCTCAAAGCTCCAACAAAGAAAATGGGGATGAAACCCCAAAATTTGGGTTTAACACTTCATGGGGTCCTCCACGAATGCGGGCTTTAAATGAGTTGGACCTCCGCAAACGCGACAGTCTCCCGTGAACACGGAGGTCAACATTTTGACCTCTATTGAATGCAGTTGAGACTCTACAAATGCGGGGTTCTCATCCCTTCCCCTCCGCGAATGCGCCACAAGCTCCATGAACGCGGAGAGTTACACCAGAACATAATGAAATCTGCCAACTCAAAAATCATCGAAAGGACCCTCGAGATTCGTTCAGAACCCTGTGAAAGCAAGCCACATATGTAAATTAATTATACTCAATGTTCTAGACTCAATAGAACCATCAAAACACAAATTTGAGGTCTCATTGACCAGACATCCACGAAAACCACAAGAAACTAACTCAACTACTAAAAAGGCTAAAACACACCCGAGACCTCTCAAAATCAACCAAGACCTCACCTAGGACTAAAATTATCCCCCGAGTCCAACAGAACTCTAAGAATTCCGATCTGAGCATCTGAACCCGAATGTTGACCAAAGTCAACCCAAAGGCTAAATTTCCATAATTTCACAACTTAGGACCTCAAATCTTCAAAAAGACTCGGAATCTGAAACCGACAACTATCACAAGTTAGAAATCACATTTCAGGACTGATGGAATCAATGAAATTCCATTCCAACATTTGAAACTCCAAAAGACCCCCAAAACCACTTTCTTAACAACTTACCCTTTAATACTCACATACTTAAAAAAATATCAACTTTTAACCAAAAGTTCAAAACCAACTCTTCAAACTCAATCAAAAAAGACTCAGGGTCGATATCAGGAGGGGCAAAATAGTAAATTCACGAAACTTTCCAAAAATGACCGACCGGGTCTTTACATTATCCACCACTAAAGACCATGTTCATCCTCGAACATCACGCAAAAGAAAGTACCTGAAGCTTCAAAAAGTTGAGGATATCTAGCATGCATATCTGACTCTATCTCATAAGTCACCTCACCAACTAAACGATGCTTCCACTACACCTTCACTGAAGTGATCTCTTTGATCCTAAGCTTCCGGACCTGCCTTTCAAAAATGGCTATGGCTCCTCCTCAAAAGATCATTTTAGACTCAACTCAACTGGATCAAGGGAAAGTACATGGGACTCATCTGGCACGTACTTTCGAAGCATGGAAACATGAAACACGGGATGCACAACTGACAAGCTAGGTGGTAAGGCCAACTTATAGGCCACTTCTTCCACACGATTCAAAATCTCAAAGGGTCTTATGAATCTAGGGTTAAGCTTTCCCTTCTTTCCGAACCTCATCACTCCCTTTATGGGTGACACTCGAACCCAACCCTCCATGAATACTAAGGCTCAAACTCTCTAATCTGCATAACTCTTCTATCGACTCTGGTTGTCAACAGTCTACCCTTGATTATACGAACCTACTCCATATCATGTTTAAGAAAGTCTGTATCCACTTAGTCCATAACCAAACCATCCGATCTGAGATCTACACAATCTTTCGTACAATGCCTCAAAAGAGGCCATCTGAATGCTGGAATGATAATTGTTGTTATAGGCAAACTCTGCTAAGGTCAAATGTCGATCCCATTTAGCACTAAAATCAATCACACAAGCTCGAAGAATATACTCCAACACCTGAATCGTCCGCTCAAACTGACCATCAGTCTGAGGATGAAAACTTGCACTTCATATCTGACTAAATACCCAAACCATGTTGCAAAGCTTTTGAGAAATAGAAAGTGAACAAGGAACCTCGATCAGAGACAATGGAATCTGGGTATCCATGTAGTCACACAATCTGACTGATATAAAACTTGGCTAACTTCTCTGACGTATACTTCACCCGAACTGGGATGAAATGGGCGGACTTGGTCAACCTATCAACAACAACCCAAATGGAATCATAACCACTCACGGTGGTAGGTAGTGCCACAAAAAAGTCCATAGTGATTCGTTCCCACTTCCAAGTAGGAATAGGCATCCTCTGAGATATACCTCCAGGTCGCTGGTGCTTACGCTTGACATGTTGGCAAGTCAAACACCTCAAAACAAAATCTGCAGTATCCCTCTTCATACCACACCACCAATAGTGCTGGCTCAGGTCATGATACATCTTTTCCATACCTAGATAGATGGAATATTGAGAATAATGGGCCTCCTCAAGAATCAATCTAACCAACTCGCCTACCTTGTGCACACAAATCCTGCCTCCGATCCGCAAGACATCATCAGAATCAAGGACAGCCTCCTTGGCTTCTCTTCTCATCACCTTGTCTCGAATGAGTCATAGTTTTTCATCATCAAACTGGTGCTCACGAATCTACTCAACTAAGGAAGAGCAAGCCTCAATGAAAGAAATCAAACCACCCATCTCCTTAGAAATCTGTAACCAAGCGAGATTGTTGGCTATCCTCTGAACATCTCTAGCCAATGGTCTCTCCTCCACACTAATAGTGGAAAACTTCCCATGCTAGAAGTCTTCCTACTCAAAGCATCGGCCACCACATTGGCCTTCTTTGGATGGTACAAATAGTAGTGTCATAGTCCTTCGGTAGCTCCATCCATTTGCGCTCCCTCAAGTTCAGATCTCTCTAACCGAAGATATACTGAAGACTCGGATGATCTGTGAAAATATTACAATGAACTCTATAATAATGTCGCCATATCTTAAGCATAAATACAATGACTTCCAAATCTAAATCATGGGTAGGGTAGTTCCTCTTATGGATCTTCAACTACCTAGAACCATAAGCAATCACCTTACCCTTCTGCATTAGAACACCACCTAACCCAAATCCAGAAGCATCACAATAAACAGTGAAATCCAAACCCTCTTTGGGTTAAGTCAAAACAAGAGAGAGCTGAAGTCAACAAGGTCTTGAGATTTTGAAATCTCTCCTCACACTCATCAGACCACTGGAAACTCACACTCTGACGAGTCAATCTAGTCAAAGGAGATGCAATAGTAGAGAAGCTCCAAAATAATCGTCGGTAATAACCCGCAAGTCCCACAAAACTCAGGATCTTAATAATCGATGTAGGTATAGTCCAACCCCTCACTGCCTCAATCTTGGCTGGATCCACCCTAATAGACTTCTTGGAAACCACGTGTCCCAAAAATGCAACAGAATCAAGTCAAAACTCGCACTTTGAGAACTTGGCATAAAACTTCTCTATCCTTAATCTTTGGAGTACAATCCTCAAATTTCGATAGTGGTCCTCTTCAATCTTAGAGTACACCAAGATGTCATTAATGAACACTATCACAAAGGAATCCATAAAAGGCCGGAACACCTCGTTCATCAACTCTATGAATGTTGCAGGTGCGTTAATCAAACCGAAAGACATTAAAAGAAACTCATAGTGCCCATAACAAGTCCTAAAAGTTGTCTTAGGGATATTCGTTGCCCTAATCTTCAGCTTGTCATAATCAGATCTCAAATCAATCTTAGAAAACATAGATGAAACTGATCAAACAAATAATCAATACAAGGAATATGATACTTGTTCTTCACTGTCACTTTGTTCAACTATCGATAATCAATACACATCCTCATAGCTCAATCCTTCTTTCTCATAAACAACACATGAGCACCCCATAGGGAAATACTAGGGCGAATAAATCCTTTACACAACAAATCCTGTAACTGATCCTTTAATTCCTTCAACTCAATTGGAGTCATATGATACAGAGGAATAGATATGGGCTTGGTGCCCGGCTCCAAGTCAATAGCAAAATCAATATCCCTATTCGGAGGAACACCTAGAAGATCACTAGGAAACACATCTACAAACTCTCGAACCACGAGCGCAGACGCCATGGGAGGGGGCTCAACACTAATATCCCGAATAAATGCCAAGTAAGACAAACACCCTATAGCAACCAATCGATGTGCTCTAATGAAGGAGATGACCTTTCTAGGGTAAGAATTACTAGAACCCATCCACTCAACTCTAGGGAAACCTGACATCACTAAGGTCACAGTCTTAGCATAACAATCAAGATAGCATGATACGGAGCAAGCCAAACCATACCCAAGATAATATCAAAGTTTACCATTCCCAAAATAATTAGGTCTACCCAAGTATCATACCCAACCAAAGAAATTAAATAGGATGGATACACTCGATCCACCATTAAGGATTCACCCACTAGTGTAAAAATATGAATAGACATAGGCATGCAAGCAAATTATCATATCAAACCTAGCAGAAAAATAGGTAGACATATATGAGAAAGTAGAGCTCGGATCAAACAATACAGACACATGTCAATGGAAAACTAGGATGCGACATGTGATCACAACATCAGAAGTCTCAGGCTTAGGCTTCCCTAGAAAAGCATAGCACTGGCCATATTGGCCACCTTTGGGTTGAGTAGAACCTCTACCTCCACCCTGCGGAGATGAAGCACCCCTACCAAAGTACTACCACCTCTACCAGTTTAAGCTTTGCCTCGATCCTTGATCAGAGATGCTGGATCCCTAGCTGGAACAGTTGAGTAAGAACATTGAGGTCTTGAATGAGACTATAGAGGATAATGTCGCATCATATGACCTGCATCCCTAGAAGTAAAGCAAGATCTTGGCACAAATAGTTGTTGTTGCGAACCAGACAAACTACCATAGTTACCTCAACCAAGATCATAAGATCATCGGGTTGACTGCCCACTCTTAGTTGGTTTTATAGAAGCATGAACCAGCACACGACGATAGAAGGAAGCACTACACTTGTGTGAACCTCAGCCTCCAGATAAGGCACCACAAAACTAACTAGAATAACAAGCCCTCTTAGGCTCCCTAAACACCTCTAAAAACATCAACTCCGCCTCCTTAGTGGTTCTCTCAATGGACTGGAAGGAACCCCCTCTCTAGCTGCCCTAAACGCATAAAATCTGACAAAGAAAGTCAGCCCTTTCACAAACCAACGAATTTCTCTGCCTCATCCAGAACAATAGTCAAAGAATGCCTAGAGAGCTCACAGAAAAGGTCCTCATACTCGGTCACAAATGGACTACCTTGAACCAAGCTCTTAAATCTCAAACGACTCTCCTTTCTTACGCTCCAAGGAATGGAGTGGTCCTGAAAAGCACTAGAAAACACATCCCACTCTATCGGAAGAGATCAAACTGTTCTAGACCTCACAAAAGTCATCTACCCTTATCTAGCGTGACCACAAAGCTAAAGTGCAACAAACTGGACACCACGAGCTTCTACCATGCCCACTGCCTCTAGCATCTCATGGCACAAGGTCAAGAACTCATGATCATCCTCACTTTTACCTTCCAAAACTAGGGTGGTTTCATCTTCTGAAACCTTTCATAGCACTGTTGATTTGTCACTATCAAAATAACCTCAGGATCAATATGTGCACCAACAGCCGGTGCAAGAACTATAGGTGGTTGGCCCACCTGAACATGAACACCTAGATTATGTTGTTGACCTACGGTCTGTGCACCTAGATAAAGGTTCTCTAACACGCCAAGCATCCTCAATAAAGTCTCCTGAAACAACAGAGCTCCAAAATCGGGAGGAACCTGGTCCTCAACAACCTCAATATGTGGCTCAAGAGAAGCCTCTCTAGCTCTACCTCTGGCTAGTGTCGCTTCATAGGTATGACCTCTAATTGGTGCTACTTCATGAGCATGACCTCTAGCTCAGACCCTACCTCTACCCCTACCAAGGGTCTCAACAACATCCTCGGGGAATGCCTCCCCTTTATCACTGGAAACAAAAGTTGTAGTCCTACATATCTGCCAAAACAGCACGCAGCAATTCCACACTAGAAAAAGTAACCACGAACGATAAGAAAGGATGAATAAAAAGAAGCTTCTTAACAATCCTTGTAGCCTCTTGAAGATATGTATAGACGTCTCCATACCGATCCTCAAGACTCTACTTAGACTTGGTTTGTACACATGTGATACCTATGAACCTTGGCTCTGATACCATTTTGTCATGACCCAAAAATAGATGTGATGGCACTTGTCTATTCCCACCATGACAAGCCAGCCTAAACCCAAATGAAAACAAAAGCAATGAGGAAATAAAAAGCAAGAATAAGACAAAGGCAAAAAACTTATTCATTCTAAATAATAGCCTGGAACCTGGTTGTCACGTGTACATGCCACTAATAAGAATATAGAATTCGAAAGATAAATACAAGTCTCATACTTTGTTTCTCAAGTATAATAAAGCTTAAAGAAAAAAAGGAAAAGATGGCCTGCAAGGATGACAAGCAGCTACCTCTCTCAATCCTTGAAGAGCCTCAACTATCATTAGAAGAAGAAGAAGATCACGCGGGTCTAGGCTCTGGACCTACACAAGTGAAGAAGAAAGGGGTGAGTACCAACAACACGGTACCCAACAAGAAACCTACTAAACAAGGAAACTATCTAGAAAATGAATACCCCTGAATCTCCAACCTAACCTCCTCAAACTACAACATGAACAAAAATCAGCCCAACTTAGCAATTCTACAATACACGGCTCACAAGGACCAATAATCATTGTTTAATAGCCACAAATCAACAATTAAAGAGATCAAATAAGTCAACCTTCACATTATCAACTACAATCAGTCAAATAGCAATGAGATAACAACAAGGAGAGAGATTCTCGGGATGTGATCGATTATAGGTGAATTTTGATATATGGGTAATTGAAACTACTAGTAAACAGCTAAATATTAGTGGGTCGGCTAGACTATAATTGAAATAGCTTTCTCTCGAACAACTCTTCCACTTCAAGTAATTTCTCTCGAACATCAACAAGCATAGTAATTATGAACAGCCCAAAACCTTAATGCATCTTCTCTCTCGAGCAAGATGGGTAGGACTGGGATTAGGATTCAGTCTCTTGAGATGAACCCATATCAACCCAATACATATAAATCATTAATCGGTAATTTTAGTCATAAAACCTCTCTCTCTCGCAAGCCAAGAACACTAGCATAGAACTACATTTACAACTATAATTCATAAATTAAACCTCAATTAATGATTAAACCCACTTCAAAATAGCATTTAGACTAGTAATTAACAATACCCACACACTAATTCAACCCATAATCACATGATCACACCCCAAGAATTAGGATTTAAGTCGGACATCATAAAAAGATAAAAATTGTTACCGAATCGATTTGCCATCAACTGGTTAAGAGGAATTCAAGCATTACAATTCTCCAATTCGAAGAAAATTAGAAACCCACTTGTGAAATCTCTAAGTTTAGTCTCCAAACCTTCAAGTCTACTAAGAAAACTGTTCTAGACTCTCCCAAAGATCAAAATTATATTCTAAGGTAAAAATTCGATGAAAAAGCTCTTAAACTAAATGTTCAAAATATTATTTATAGTTGCCAAAAATAAGCCACAAATGGCTCTTCGGTGAAGTAAGTCGAGCTCACCAAACCACTCGGTGAAGTAAGTCGGGCTCGCCGAACCACTCAGCGAGCTGCCCTTTGATCTCTTCCATCGCCTTTATGCCTTGACATTTAGCATCCTCAAGGTCTGTAACTTTGGGCGATCTAACTTTGCTTCGCGGAAATGCTCGGCGATTCACCGACTGCTCCTTTTCATTGCCAATTTGGTTTCTCTCTTCAGGGTTTGGCACACTGGAACTTTAGGTGGTCTTATAAGCCACTCGGCATCACACTGAGTGCTCTTAGCGATCCTCAGGCTCACCCTTCTTCATTTCTTCAACTGGTTTTGTTCCTTTTTGCATGTTAGTGTCCTTACTTTGTTCCTCAATCCATATACCTGAAAATCAAGGATTTAACATCAGTTTATGGCACAAATTAAACATTGGAGGACACTAAATTTATAAAAACAAAGCCCTAAATGAGTCCAGATCTCGAACTCATCAGTCACAAAGAAGTATAATGGCAATCTTGGTTCACTCTCCACAAATGATGCCTAAGATCATCTCTATCATTCACCTAGATTAGTCGATTGTCCAATGGGGCAAGTTCTAGGTATTACCAAGTACACACTTCAAGGCAACATCACCACACACGACATTCAACATAATCACCAAACAAGACTCTACATTTTTAGATAGTGTGCAACGATCACACAAGATTCATTTCAACAACCGGCCAGTCACAATGAGATGCTAAGAGTTCACATATGACTTATGCAACACAAGTTTGCCTCATCAAAATTTCACACGCATATCGTTCAATCAAGAGCATTATTCAAGTCATCGATATTGATCGCAACCGACACTCAAAATTTGAAAGATAACAGCCACATTCACAAATATCAAGAGGTGACAAACATTTTAATTTGGGTCAAAACCAACATTAGCATTAAAACCAATGGATTAAAAACCAATATATACCAACAAAACCTAGCATTTCCACAAACATTCACATAAAACACAAAAACAACAATGATATCCATAAAAACAGCCCAAAGAGGTAGGTATGAATATACCTCACCCTACGAAACTAGACTAGCAATTTTCCTCAAATGCAAAGAAATAAAAACAGTCTAAGCAAGAAACTGAAAGATAATCAAAAACCCATTTTCAAGCTAAGACTGAGGTGAACTCTGCATGTCTGTGACTCCCTCAGTCTGGGCATCAGTGCCTGGCTCCACACAATCCTTTGCTCTACTGGAGCCTGATGAGTCTGATATTTCGACTCATTTAGGGCTTTGTTTTCATAGTTTTATTGTCCTAAATGCCTAATTTATGCTCTAAACTGATGTTAAAGTGTTGATTTATAGCAATAAAGGCTAAGGATCAAGGCAAGGATATTACAGGGTAAAAAGGAGCGAAAAAACTGAAGAAGTTGAAGGAAGGCAATCCTAGTGATCGACAAGACCACTTGGTGAGCCGTCGAGTGGATTTTTAGTTTGCCAAAATATCCAGCCTGCTAGCCCTAGGGAAGAACCTACTTGGCGATGGAAATGGACAGTCCGTGTACCACCGAACGGATCGACGACCTCGATCCTGATCGCCTAAAGTCACAAAATCTCGAGGATAAAGAACCATGAAAAACCAGCGATGGAACGGAGCAATGGGCGCGTCACCGACTTGGTCGGTGATGCTCGATTTACTACGCCTAATGGTCCTGAAGGACAAAATTTGGGAAACTATAAAATGAAATTTGGAAAGCAAAAAAAGAGAGTTGAGCAGAGAGGAGTCTTATCCAGTCTTAAATCTAGTTTTTCCTGAGTTTTCCATTGTAGAACTTAGAGCTCTTGAGACTTGGTTTTGAGAAATTTTCAATTGGGTTTTTGAATTAAGTTGATTTGAAGCACTGCAAAGATTGGGAAACCATTACCCAGTTCATGGACAACATAATTGGTAATCGTTTCTTCCTTTTTATGATGTGTGGCTAAAACTCCAATTCTTGGGGTGTGATCATGTGATTATTGACTTTAATTAGCTTATGGGTATTGTTGTTTACTGATTTAAGTAATTATTTGAAGTGGGTTTAATTGATAGTTGTGTATTAATCTATGAATTGTAGTTGCAAATGCAATTCTAACTTAGTGTTCTAGGCTTTCTAGAGAAAGAGGTTTAGAACTAAGGTTTTCAATTAATAATTGTAGTTATTGGGTTGTTTTGGGATCTGCTTGAGAGAGTGAATTCTAAACTCGATTCTACCTAGCTTGCTCGAGAGAGTTAAATAAATTGAGATATTGGGTTGTTTATAGTGTTAAGCTTGTCGACGTTCGAGAGAACTCACTTGAATGGTTATAGTTGTTCGAAAGAAAGCTATTGCATCAATAGTCTAGTCTACCCACTGAGATTCAACAATTGTTAGTAAACTCCAATTATCCATATAGTGAAATTAGCCTATAATCAATCACATCCCCAAGAATTCCTCTACACTTATTAATTCCCCTGTTTTCATAATTGCTATAGTTGTTAATTGACAAACCAATCCCCTCATCTGACATTCGTGTCACCCCTTTGATTTATCTAAAAGTTTTTGATTTTTTTTATTGTCATAACCGATTAGACCACGTGTATAACTTTTTAACTGAATTCGAACTTATACCTCTCCCTGTGGGTTCGACCCCAACTCTTCGTTGGGTTATATACTAGATTACGATCGCCTACACCTAGTATTGGATGAGGTGTAGCTGAGCGTTTATAAAAAATGGTGTTGTTGCTGGGGAGTGGTGTTTATAATTTTATTATTGTAGTTTAAATTGTGATCATTTTGTGTTGTAGTTGAATCGACTTACTTTGTTTTGTGTTTGTTATTGGCTATATTTTAATATAAGACGAGATGAGTGTAAATGAAAGTAACAGTAGTCAACTTGGCCACCAAGATGACATTGGAAATCTGAATTATATCAATGACCCGATTCAATTGGGTGGTATTGGTGCTATACGTTTACCTCAAATTGAGGGGAATGTTGTCTTCCACGTGACTAGCACAATGTTGCAACTCTTGCAAATGAAAGGATTATATGGAGGGCTAGCTCATGAGCATCCCCATGATCATATTAGGAACTTTGTGGACGTATGTGGTCCATTCTTGTTCAAAAACATTTCACAAGATTCAGTCTGTCCCCGGTTGTTCCCTTTTTCTTTGATTGGGGAAGCTTCCAAATTGTTAGCTGATCTACCAAGGGATTCCATTACCACTTGGGATGAACTCACCAAGGCGTTCTACCTAAGGTTCTTTCCTCCTTCAAAGATGATGGCATTAAAAGATAATATTCAGGGCTTCAAACACTTAGAGGGTGAGTCAATCCATGAGACGTGGCTGAGATTTCAGAAGTTGTTACCTCAATGTCCAACTCGCAGGCTTCCAAACAATGTGTTGTTACAGCACTTCTACCAGTGTCTAGACTCGGTGAACAAAGGTGTGGCTGATCAACTTGTCCAATGGGGTATAATGCAATAGCCTTTCAAAATAGCATTTAATCTCCTCAATGGGATGACCAACATTAACAGAGTATGGTATACTTAGGAAGACTAGGTGTCTCCTCTAACTTTTAGGATGACAAAAGAGCAGATAGAGAAAGATCAAGAGCGAGACCAGAATATGGCCAAAATGATGACCCAACTGGATATTTTATCAAAAAATGTGATGGGTAGTGGTCCTAGAGTTGTGCATGTTATTGGTATTTCTAGTGGAGCAAACCCCGAGGATGCACACTTTTAGGCTTTATACAATGAAAAAGTGAATTTCCTTGCAAATCAAGGAGGAGGTTTCCGTCTGAACTATCCAAGGCCAGGTGGGAATCCATGTTGGAATAGAGAAAGGGATGATGGATGGAGAGACCGTGACAGAGAATTGCGTGACCGTGGGATTGATTGGAAGGAACGAGATGGTGACAAGGAAAGATGCGTTCCACCTCATGAGCATCAAAAGCCAAAGGAACAAAGGGCTGACCCGAAGAACTTTCGCACGGAAGACATGCTTGCATGCATTCTCAATAAAGTGGAAGTGTCAGACAAGGTGCTTAAAGAAATGAAAGAGGATATCTCCACACTCAATCAGATGGTCACCTCTCTCACTCAGTGTCCATGAAACAACAGGAAACACAAATAGGTCGAATTTTAGCTCATTTGAACCCAAGGCCAAAAGGGGGTCTACCAAGTGACACCTTAGCCAACTTGAAAAATGACCCTTGAAAGTGTATCCACGTCATGCCACGACGTTAAATAAGGCGCTTCTTAGGAGGCAGCCCAAGCTTTTAACTTTTAATATTGTTTTTTGAATAACGGGTGTTGAATGTGCAGGTTGAAAAGTTAAAATTTTGGGAAAATGGCAGCTAGGCGAGCCAAAGGTCTAGTCGGTGACTCACCGAACAGGTCGGCGAGCCCGACTTGGACCGTCGTTGGAACCACCTAACTTGCTAGGATTTCTGCAAAACTCAGCGGGCTAAAGTACCACTTGGTTCATCACCGAGTGGGTCGGCGACTACGTCGCCGACTTGCACGCAAACTGAAGAGTCTTTAAGGGCCAAACCATTTAAAATTCACAATCTCTTCATTTTCATACTTTTTGACTTCCAAACTTTCACAACCGCTCTTTCTTCCTTTTGTACTTCATTTTCTTACTTTTTGTGTGGGATTTACAACTCGAGGAGGACTTTTTGAATTCTTTTCTTGCCTAGCATTTATATTCGGCATACAAGGTTGGTTTTCCAAACCCCATTTTACATTTGGTTGAAATCGAATGCATGATCACTTTGTAGTTGTTATCTGTGCTTAGTGTTGATTTGTTTATTGTGTGGTGGTTTATTTGCCCGTATTTAGTTTAAATCGTGATTAATTGGCCTTAAGTTGGGAATTCCCGTGTCTAATCATGTTAAAATGGTTGTGTTGTGTTGAATTTTTCGTGAGTCTAGTTGGATGAAGTGTGAGTAACTCCAAATTGTGCTAATTGTCATAATTTGCCCAATGATAGAGCGGTTGACGTCATTCTTAAGGGCAAAAGATGGCAATTGGCCAAATTTGAGAAGTATGAGTAACCTGTGGGCATGGGTATTATGGGTCATAGTTGAATTGCATAGAATGATAGTTTAATTTTGTTTTCGTGTGTTGCGGGTTATATTTTGAAGGTCGGGGTTGAAATCTGGCAGGTTGGACTATTCGGCGAGCTGGGTCGAGCTCGTCGAGTTGTTCGACGGTTCACCTAAAGTCCTCTAGATAGCCTTTTAATTCTCTATTTTGTTGGTTTCAGTTTTGTAAATTTTAGCGATAATCCTAAGCTCACCGAGTTCACTTGGTGACTCACCGAAAGTACCTTTTGATAGACCTTTTGCACCTCTATTTTCTGATATTGTTCTGTAACATTCGGTGAGCTACTTTTAGTTCATCGAATGGTCCTGGTCATCGCTGACCTTTGATTATTTTTGACTAATTTTAACTTGGAACTTTTAGCGTGCCCGACTTGGTTCGGCAAAGGGGTTCGACGAGTCTTTCTGTGCAGTTTTTCATACTTTGATTTTTTTTAATTGTGGCTAATGTGTGTTGTTTTGTGTTCCAGAAATGTCTAGACCCAAAGTTCCCGGAAGGAATCATCGCCCCGAAAGTGGGCACGAGGAATCATCATAAATGAGGAGGTTACTACCTCTCGGGCCCCAACTACCAAACGTCCTCCAAGAGGGGGAAAGGGCAAGGGCCTTGTGCAACCCACACCTCTGGAGGGGAGCTCTGACAGTGAAGGAGTCTACGCTATGAACCTCACTATGTCTGACGGTGAGGGCCATTTAAGGGAAAGTTCCCCAGCCTTCGTATCTAAATCGAAGGACGATCAGCTCCTACAAGCTAGGAGAGCGGAACTACGCTCCAATTCCATCAATGATCAATCTAGGATCACAGTGCCTTCTACGCCTCCTCCTCCTCCAGCTCCAGCTCAGGCAGTGGTACATGCCCCACCAATTCAGGGTCCTCCTCCCCGGTCACTTAACAGACTAAAGGCCGACGGTTCGAGGACCATTTTGGAAGAGAAGCGGTTGTCTACGGATGGTGTGGTAGACATGTATCCTGAGGTCTAGAACACCCTGAAGTTCCACAGATTTGAGAGTTTTACTAAACCTTGAGGCCCTTACATCCCTACTTGGGTCTAGAAGTTTTATGCAGCATACAGTGAGTTGGTTTCAAAGGGTAAGAAGAAGGTCAGCGCCTTCAAGCTAGTTGACTTTGTGGTTGTTTGGGGGAAGAAAGTAAAGTATAGCAACACGGAGATCAATGAGGTACTCGGGTGTTCATCGGACTTCATGCATGATTACGTTGATTTGATCAAGAAAAAGACCCTCAATGATCTAATGGGTTGGTTGGCACCCCTCATTTCTAATACGACTCCGAGGTGGATTGAGGTAGGTTTACAGATTGAGAAGAAGGACCGAAACATGGCCGTTCGATACTTGTTTTGGTTCATTAGCAGCACAATCATACCTTCACAGAATGAGTCGATCCTTCGACATCTGAAGACTGCTTGTCTAGGTTCTATTATGGACCGACAGAGGCTGAACTTGGGTCTGCTCATTGAGCAAGAGATGGCCATGATGGCCAAGCAGAGTCAGACCTCCCATCTATTTTCGGTGCTAATCACTGAGTTGTGTAGACTGGCACGTGTTCCCATGGTTGAGAAGACGGATGTGGAGGTGATACCCACTTTCTCTACTAACATCCGATGGATTAAGGCTGAGTACTGTAGGGATGAGGCCAAAAGGAGGAGGGTTGCACTGGTGGATACATTCCCGGTAGTTGATGTTGACATGTTGTCGATCGAGGCAATACTACCCCCTCAGGCCAGTGAGCCTACAGGTAACTCTGGTCCTTCTACTTTTGCTTCTCCCAGTTCTACTGTTGCACCCCCTCCCGCTTCTTCTTTTGATGTTGTTGTCGCGTCCCGACCCCCTATGACCTAGGCTATGTTGTACAAGATGGGCCATCTGGCTGATTCTGTTGATGTGTGTGCCTCCTGAGTAGAGGTTGTTATGCTTGAGATAATAGAGCGGGTGATTGTTGTTGCCTTAACTCATATTAGAGCTAAGATGAGAGAGCATCTGGAGTTGATTGATGGCCATAGAATGGCTATAGATGCCCTTACGGTGCAGGTTGAGGCTTGTGAGTAGGGCCGAGGTGATTCTGCTACTTTGACGGCCTTGAAGGCCGATGTTGTTGGGTTTCGCAAGGATTTGGATGAGCTGAAGTCCACAGATTTATCGATGTTGTTCAGTACAGTTGAGATCCCCAACATCCTGAGCGCAAATGTTCCCTCCAGTACGAAGATTCCTCCGACTCCTATGATCGGAGATGTTGATAGAGAAGACATTGTCGTAGAGTCTGAGGTAGAGACTGATAAGAAAAAGCTCAGTGTTAGGGATCATATAGTGTATGATGATTTAGCAGATCTAGAGGGTGCTATGGTTGAGATAGTTGTGTAGGCATACCTCAGAGAGACGTCTATGGTAGGTTCTAGTGGAGCCAAGAATGCTGCTGAGCCGGACACTGATGCCCAGACTGATAGGGTCACGGAGATGCAGACTTCACCCCAGGCTTAGCATGGCAGAATGATTTTCTTTTTACTCCACTTCTGTCACTTTTTAGACTATATTATTATTTCTTTTCATTTGAGGACAACTACTAGATTAGTTTGGCGGGTGAGGTATTTCTATACCTACTTCTTTTAGGTTGTTTTTGTGGATATTTGCTATTGTTGTTTTGTGAATGTTAGATCGTATTTTGTGTTTTATATATATATGGTTTTGATCTATTGTATTTTTCCTTTTTTTTGAATTGCAAATGGTTTTGAACCAATTTTAAAAAATTGCCACCTCTTTTGTGTTTGATTGTGGTTGTTCTCTTGCATTTTCAAGTTTCAGTTGTGGTCAATACCAATGACTTAAATAGTGCTCTTAATTGAACGATATGAATGTGCGGCTACGATGAGGCAAACTGAGTTACATAGGTCATACGTGAACTCCTAGCATCTCGTTATGACTAGTTAATTAATTGAGTCAATCTCTTGTGATGATCATTTCTCGCTAGCTAAAGATTGCTGGATCTTGTTTGATAATTGTGTCAAATGCCATGTGTGGTGAGGTTGTTTTGAATATTGTTCTTGATGATGCCTAGAACTTGCCTCGTTAGTCAAATTGATTTATTGAAGCAAGCGATTAAAATGATCTTAGGAAAAATTTGTGAAGAGTGAACCCAAATTGATAGTATACCTCTTTGTGGCCACCTTGTGAGAAGAGTGAACCTTTCTTGGCACCTTTTGAGCCTATTCTTTGGAAGAAACTTGAACAACTTAGACCTCTTTGTCCCATCACCTATAACCTTCATAAAGTATTGGTTCATTTGAATAGCCAACTTAGGCCAAAAGCTTAAGTTGGGTGTGGTGAAAAAGAAGAAAAATCAAGGAATGTGAAAAATCCCCATTTGAAAAATCATGATGAAAAAGATGGAACCCCTCCATATAAAAAAGGTGAAGAGAAAGAAATGAAAAAGATTGAAAAAGAAAAGAGTTTGTGAAATAAAGTGTGTGAAAGGAGCAAAAGAGATGGACTGTCCAATGAGTTGTGCTTAAATGAATAATAGGGTGGATTGTGAACATCATAGAATGTGAAAAAGAAGGAGAAAAAGTGATTTGCAGGCCATACTTCATGAAGGTAGAAGTCACTAAGCTAAAATGATCATACCTTTGCACTTAGCCCTGTTACAAGCCTTAAAAGACCTTTGTGATCTTGAGTGAGCTGAAAATAATGTCGATTGGAAAATAAGGGCAAGCCTATGGGTAGAGTCATGCATGTGTTCATCTTTGTGAGTGTGAGATTTGTATTTGATTCCGAGATTATAAATTGGTGATGAATTTTGTGTGAGCATGGAATCATTCTTGGTGTGAGGGCATTTGAATGCTTTTGTTGAGCTTGAACTTGCATTTGAAGCAAGCATTGTGAGCTTGAGTCTATTTGATGATGGTTAGTCACAATTTGAAACATAGAGTGCACAATTGAACATTGCATGCAAAATTTGAACCCGTTGTGTGCATTTGTATTGAGTCTTGAGTAGCACTTTTTGTAGACATCCTTATTGAACTAATTGATCTTGAGTTTTACATGAGGACAAGCAAAAGTTTAAGTTGGGGGTGTTGATAAGTCTGAGATTTCGACTCAATAAGGGATTTGTTTTCATAGTTTTATTGTCCTCAATGCCTAATTTAACCTCTAAACTGATGTTAAGGTGTTGAGTTGCAGCAATGAAGGCTGAGGAGCAAGGCAAGGACATTATAGGGCAAAAAGGAGTGAAAAAGTTGAAGAAGTTGAAGAAAGGCAATCCTGGTGATCGCCAAGACACTCGGCGAGCCGCCGAGCGGCTTTTTAGTTCGCCAAAAGTTCCAACATGCCACACCTGGGAAGAACCTTCTTGGCGATGGAAATGGAAAGTCAACGTACCACCAAATGGATCGACAACCTCGATCTTGATCGCTTAAAGTCACAGAACCCTGAGGATAAAGAGCCATGGCAAACTGGTGATGGAATTGAGCAATAGGCGCATCATCGACTTGGTCAGCGATGCTCGACTTATTTCGCCTAATGGTCCTAAAGGCCAAAATTTGGGAAACTATAAATTGAAATTTGAAAAGCATAAAAAGGGAGTTGAGTAGAGAGGAGTCCTATCCAGTCTTAAATCCAGTTTTTCTTGAGTTTTCCATTGTAGAACTTAGAGCTCTTGAGACTTGGTTTTGAGAAATTTTCAATTAGGTTTTTGAATTAAGTTGATTTGAAGCATTGTAAAGATTTGGGAACCATTACCCAGTTCATGGACAACATAATTGGTAATCATTTCTTCCTTCTTATGATGTGTGGCTAAAACCCCAATTCTTGGGGTGTGATCATGTGATTATTGGCTTTAATTAGCTTATGGGTATTGTTGTTTATTAATTTAAATGCTTATTTGAAGTGGGTTTAATTGATAGTTGTGTATTAATTTATGAATTGTAGTTGCAAAAGCTATTCTAACTTAGTGTTCTAGGCTTGCTTGAGAAAGAGGTTTAGAACTAAGGTTTTCAATTCATGATTGTAGTTATTGGGTTGTTGTGGGTTCAGCTCGAGAGAGTGAATTCTAAACTCGATTCTACCTATCTAGCTTTAGAGAGTAGATAAATTGAGGTATTAGGTTGTTTATAGTGTTAAGCTTGTCAAGGTTAGAGAGAACTCGCAAGAATCGTAATAGTTGTTCAAGAGAAAGCTATTGCATCAATAGTCTAGCCTACCCGATGAGATTCAACAATTGTTAGTAAACTCCAATTACCCATATAGTGAAATTAGCCTATAATCATTCACATCCCTGAGAATTCCTCTCTACTTATTGATTCCACTGTTTTCATAATTGTTATAGTTGTTAATTGACAAACCAATCCCCCCATCTGACATTCGTGTCACCCCTTCGATTTATTTAAATGTTTTCAATAATTTTTATTCCTATAACCGATTAGACCACATTTATGAATTTGTAACTGAATTAGAACTTGTACCGCTCCCTATGGGTTCGACCCCAACTGTTCGTTGGGTTTTATACTAGATTACGATCGCCTACACCTAGTATTGGATGAGGTGTAGTTGAGCGTTTATCAGAGCCCACCATAGACATGTCCCTCAAATATGCCTCTACAACTGTTTGTACCATTGCCCCCTCGAGGTCCTCTAAGTCATAATATACAGCTGCATCGCGAACACGAAGCTCATCCTCATCAACCTCGAAGCCTCTGACTCAGCATCATCATCAGCCCTAGCAACATCTTCGATCGTAGTAGCTGAAGGGATCTCAGAACTGGCTGGAAAATCTGTGCTCAGAACATCAGGGAGGTCCACTGTGCCGAATAGCATTGAAAGATCTGTGGATTTCAGCTCATCCACATCACGTCTCAACCTAACAATATCGGCCATCAAGGCCGTCATATCCTCAGACACTCTCTCACCCTACTTCCAAGCCTTTACTCTCACAGTGAAGGCATGCAAAGCAAAGCCATGCTCCTCAATCATCTCTCGGTGCTCTCTCAACTCAGCCCGGATAGGTGCTAAGGCGGTAGCTACGGCTCTCTCAATCAACCCCGGGAGAACAGCCTCTACCTAGGAGGTACGAACATCAGCAGACTGGGCCAGGTGGCCTATCTTAAACAACATAGCCTAGGAAATTGGGTTCTGGGAAGAAGAAGCAGCAACAGAAGAACTAGAAGTAGCAGAAGGGACGATAGTAGAAGTAGGGGGTGCAGTAGTCGAAGTGTTAGGGGTACTCACCGGCCTGAGCGAGAAGAACTGCCTTTGTCGGCAACATCTCCACATCAACCACCAGGGAAGTGTCCACCGGTGCAGCTCTCCTCCTCTCGACCTCATCCCTGAGTACTCGATCTCTATCCTCCGGATGTCAGTAGAGGAAGTGGGAGTCACTTCCACATCCATCTTCTCAACCAATGGGACCCGAGCACGTCGGCACAACTCTGTGATCAACACTGGGAACGAGAGAGAGGTTTGACTGTACTTGGCCCTTATATCCATCTCCTTCTCAATAATCAGACTGAGATTTAGTCTATCTCTGCCCATGATACATCCCAACAGTGCAGCCTATGGATGCTTGAGAATAGACTCGTTCTGTGATGGCATCAAGGTGCTGCTGATGAATCTAAACCAATATTTGGCAGCTACATTCAGATCTTTCTTCTCTATAGAGACACTTACCTCAATCCACGATGGTGAGATATCTAAAATCAATGGTGCTATCAACCCTTCAAGTCATCAAGGGTCTTCTTTTGTAGCTGATCCACCAAGAAGTGGATTACATTCAATGTGCACCATAGCACCTCATTAATGTCGGTGTTGCTGCATTTTACCTTCCGGCCCCACACCACTACATGATCTACCGGCTTAAACGAGTTGGCCTTCTTCTTTCCCTAAGGCACTAGCTTGCCATACTCCGCATAGAATTACCGGACCCAAGAAGGAATGTAGAGCCTCGAAGCTTGGTAAAAATCTAAAACTTGTGGAACTTAATAGTGTTCCACACCTCTAGATACATGTCTACTACTCCGTCAGTAGACAATCGCTTCTCTTCAAGAATGGTCCTCAAACCCTTGGCCTTTAGTCTATTTAGCGACTGGGGTAGAGGTGCATGAATTGGTTGCACCGGAGGTACCTGCTCGACAATCTAAGCTGGGGGTGGAGGAGGCGTAGGAGGCAATGGGATCTTGGCTGGATCAAGTAATGATTGGGAGTGTAGCTCTGCTCTCCTATTCTGGAGGGCCTGATCATCCTCCGGCTCAGACACTAAAGTTGTTGATCTATACCCGAAATTTCCTCCACCTTCTCACTCTGATGTGGTGAGGTGGGTGGCATAGATACATATACTATCGGAACTCTCCTCAGTTAGATGTGGTTGTATAGGTCCCTTTCCTTTGCCTTTTCCCCGTTGGAGGAAGTTAGGTCTGTGTAGTCCGGGAGGGCACATCACCCCCATTGATTACGATGCCCCTTACACGCTTTCGGGGTGGTTGATTCCTTCCTGGTACTTTTGGTCTAGCCATACCTACAACACAACATCAAATAAATCAATAAGTTAGAAACAGTTCGAAAAATTATCAAAGTTTTAGAAAGTGCAGGAAAACTCACCGAGTCGTTCGATGAGTCGCCAAACCCATTTAATGAGGCAAGTCGGGCTCGCCGAATGTTCCAGACTAACAATTCTCAAAAATCAGCACAATTCGGTGATGCCCAAAGACTTTCAGCGATTCACTGACACCATTCGATGAACTAAAAGTAGGTCGCTAAAAGTTACAGAAGAATTTCTAAATATTGGAGCGCAGAAGGGCGATCTAAAGGGCATTCGGAGCTCAGGTATATCATCAAATGTTACAGAATCAATTTAGCAAAATTGGAGGATAAGAAGGAGATCCAACAGTAATTGGGCGAACTGTCGAACCATTCTGCGGGATCGACTAAGCTCGTTGAAAGGTCCTTCGTGCCAAATTTTGACCCCGACCTCCAATTTCTAACCCGCAACCCACGAGAATGAAATTAAACACCTATTATATGCAATTAAGCCCAAACCCATAACATTAATAACTTTGGGGTACTCACACTTCCCCAAATTTGTCCAAAATTGACCAATCGACGTCTTTTTCCCTTAAGAATGACATCATCCACTCTATCATTAGGCAAAATCCATTGATTGATGCTATTGGGGTTACTCAGACTTCACCCACCCTAGACCCAACACACAATTAATATACACACCCACAATTTCACTCTTTCAACACATGGATTCGATAGTTAAAGGCTAAAATACACATAAACAGAGTAGGACAATGCACGAACAAACAACGATCAATCAAACCATTAATATTACGCAAACAATTCAATAGGGATACGCTCATGCATTTGAAACTACAAAATTTGAAAGGCGAGGTTCGGATAACTAACCTCAAGAGTAGATAAACAAGTGCTAGGCTAGATAATTGACAAGCAAAAGTGCACGAAACCTCCCCCGAGCAGTTGATCCCACACACAACAAGGAGAATAAAAAGCTAAACTATTGTTGTGAAATTGTAAAAGTCAAAAAATAGGAAATGAAGGGAGTTTTTAAATTTTAAAAAAGGTTTAGGAATTTTGACCATTCAGTTCGCACGCCATTCAGCGACACCCACTTATATTGCCGACTATTCAGCAACGTGCCGAATGGCTCTTTTGTCCGCTGAGTTTTACAGAACCTCCAGCTAATTAGTTGGTCCAAATGGCGATCCAGATCGGGCTCACCAACCTATTCGGTGAGTCACCGACTGGTTTCTGGGCTCACCTAATTGCTCTTCTTCCCAAAACTTCAAATTTTTTACCTACACATGTAACACCCGTTGTTCAAACAACAATAATAAAAGCTAAGAACTTGGGTTGCCTCCCAAGAAGTGCCTTATTTATGTCGTGTCATGACGAGGATACGCTTTCATGCTTCATTCTTTGGGTTGGCCATGGTATCACTCGGTAATCTTTCTTTTGGCCTTGGGTTCAAATGAGTCGAGATTTGACCCATTTGTGTTTCCAGATGTTTAATGGACAACGAGTGAGAAGTAACCGTCTGGCTCAAAATCGAGACATCCGCTTTCATTTCCTTGAGCACTTTTTCTGACCTTTCCACTTTATTGAGAATGCGTGCAAGCATATCTTCAGTGCGGAAATTTTCCAGGTCAACCCTTTGCTCTTTTGTCTTATGACGTTCATGGGGAGGTACATATCTCTCTTTGTCACTATCTCGCTCCCTTCAGTTTGTACCACTGTCACATCACTCCCTATCACGATCCTTCCAACCTTCATCACGCTCTCTATTCTATCATTGGTTCCCACCTGACCTTGGATAATTTTGGCGGAAACCTCCTTCCTGATTTCCTAGAAAGTGTACTTCTTCATTGTACAAAGCTTCAAAGTGCGCATCATCGGGATTTACTCTGCTAACTCCAACTACGTTCACAACCTTAGAACCACTACCCATGACATGTTTTAACAAAATATCCATTTGGGTCATCATTTTGGCCATGTTTTCATCCCCCTCTTGGTCCTTTTCTATTTGTTCCTTTGTCATCCTGAAGGTCAAAAGGAGACACTTCATCTTCCCTAGTGTACCAAGCACAATTTATCTTCATCATCCCATTAAGAATAGTCGATGCAATTTAAAAAGGTTGCTGCATAATTCCTCCTTGGACAAGCTGGTCAGCCACACCCTTGTTGACTGAATCTTGACTCCGGTAGAAATGCTTTAACAATAGGTTGTTCGGGAGTCCATGAGTTGGACATATGAGTAACAGCTTCTGAAACTTCAGCCATGTCTCATGGATTGGTTCACCATCTAAATGTTTAAAGCCCTGAATATTATCTCTAAATGCCATCATCTACGAAGGAGGAAAAATTCTTATGTAGAACACCTCGGTAAGCTCATCCCAAGACGTAATTGAGTCTCTTGGTAGATCAGCTAACCACTATGTCGCTTCCCTCACCAAAGAAAAAGGGAACAACCGAAGCTCGACTGACTCTTGTGAGATGTTCTTGAACGAAAATGGACCATACACGTCCACAAAATTCTGGATATGCTCATGGGGATCCTCATGAGCCAGCCCTCCGAATAAACCTTTCATTTGCAATAGTTGCAACATCGTGCAAGTCACATGGAATACCGAATTTCCCATGATCGGATGTAAGCGAATAGCACCTACACCACCCAATTAAGCTTCATTGACATTGTTCAAGTTACCGATGTCATCAGGATGTCCAAGTTGGCTAGCGTTGCTCCCGTTCATGCTCATCTCATCATTTGTTCAAGAACAGCCAACAAAAAACACAAAACAAAGTAAGTTGATTCAACTACAAACAAGATTAGATCACAACTAAACTTTACTAAAATAATTCTAAACACCACTCCCTGGCAGCGGCACTATTTTTTATAATGCTCAACTATACTTCATCTGATTCTAAGTGTAGGCGATCGCAATCTAGTATAAACCCAACAAAGATTTGGGGTCGATCCCACAGGGAGTGATACGGTAGAGAATTCAATTACGAAGTGAAAGATGTGTTCTAATCGGTTGTAGGAATAGAATTTATCGAAACAATTAAAGTAAGTTGCAGGGGTTGACAATTAGTTTCAAATGGGGGGATTAGATTTGTCACGCCCCGAGGCAACCCCCTTGACATAACACGGGACCTAGGATCACGAGTGACCCCAAGTTAACCATGTGTCTGACATACATCAAGCATACTGAAAATAACTGAATAAGACATATACTATGTGGAAGCTAAGACAATAGATAACTGAAAAATGGGGAAACCCCAACTAGTCTGAATGTATAGACCATACTAAGAGTTTAATAACAACTGAAAGATAAACTTAATAATTCAAGCTGATTCTACTACTATGTCTAAAAAGCCTATAAATGAGTTAAGTTGCTAGGAAATCCCCCCATCTAACTCTAACAAAATTGAAAACTGAATAAAAAGACTAAAATGAAAAGCATGTTTATTGTCCTCGAAGTATGAGGACTCACCACTGAAGCTACTGAAATGTGGATTGATAATCAATCTAAGAGCGATCTCGATGATGAGTACCTGAACCTACATCATGAAAGCTAAACAAAATGCAATGACCACATGTTAATCATGAACATGACATGCTAAACTGAATACTAAACTATATACTGAACACCTTCTCAAATGCACTAGGAGTTTGACTGTGGGAGCTACTATTAACCGACATAAACCACATGAGCTAAATGCGGAGTCAAATGTATACACCCCCATCGAAAGGACCTAATATATCTTGCCAAGGGTATAAAGGCATTACTGGTGTGATCACTAAATCTAATGCCCAACAAATGGGACTTATACTCATACAAGGCACGTAGTTCTTGGACGATGAGGGTACGTTGAACCCTAGTCCAACTCGGTGCTAAGTCTACTCCTAATTGAATATGTATATGACACAAATGTAACTGAAATACTAAATTTTTTAATAGCTCAAAATACTGACATGCAATCTGAGAATGCAACATTTAGATAGTGATAATGTAACATTCAAAATATGGAGCATGATTATCTATTCAACTGACCGAGCAAGTGTAATTCATTAACTAGAGAATCTGCACAACTAGGGTTCTAAGTTTCATACAAGGAACTAAACAAACATTCCAAGAAACCTGCTATTTTGATTTAGGATACTACAATAGCTAAAATACAGTAAATATCCAAGGTTTAAGAAACCCTAGGTTTAAACAAGATATCGAGAATCAAGGAACTAACTTAATTCTAAGGAGACAGTTGATGGAAGGAATCCACTAGTGAAATCCCACATACCTGGTGACGAAATCTATGGAGAAATCCTTTGGATTTCGGGGTTGAACCCTGAATAACACTGATGCTTGTTCTTGGGAGGTTTGGTCAACTTTTTCCTCTTCTTTTTGCTCCAAGTTTGGATGATTCTTTGGAGAATAAGGGTTCTGGATAAGTCTGACAAATTTATTAGGATTAGACTGAGTAAAACAACATAGTTTAGGCATTAAATGACATAGTTTAAGGGACCCAACGCATAGGAGAAAGACCTAAATGACCCTAACTTAAAAACAGACGAAGGCCATACATGGAGGGACCTGCAGACCATCGTTTGGACTACCAACCGTCGACTGTGGTCGTGGTTTGTGGTCTGTCCGACATGGCTTAACTAAAACGAGTATAACTTTTACTCAAAGCTAGAATTTTAGCAAACTCGGTGGCATTAGAAAGATGATTAAATTAACATTAATTTGATAGGTCGTGGGCCACCTAATTCATTTTGTGCTAAAAGATATGACCGTTTGAAGTTGACCCAGCAGCCAATTCCCTCCAATTGGATGATGACCCTCACCTATGGTCCGTAGGTCCAAACACAAACCGTACTAGTCGACCGTGGGTGGGATCAGAGACCATCAACATTTGGGACTTAACGACGGAACCCTACCTACGGTTCGTAGTTCTACTTACGATCCGTGGGTGGTTCCGTCTGTACTAGCACCAGTTTTTATGAAAATTAGGATTTTCTTCATTTTGAGGTCTGAGGTGTTACATTATCTCCCCCTTGGGAACATTCATCCTCAAATAAAGTCTAAACAAGCTAAGTATGGAGGGAAAGAGCTGCAATCCCTACCACTAAGTACTAGAAACTGATATATAACTCAACTGAGTTCCAAGAACATGCAAATATTTTGAAATGCAAGAATAACTGAGGGAACAAAATGTTGAGACTGAATAACACAAAAGTAAACTGAGAGACTGGAGAGGAACTATTACCTCAAGCTGAAATGGAATCGGAAGGAAAGAGGTGAGGATACTTGTCCATCATGACTGCTTCTGCTTCCCAAGTAGCTCCCTCTACGGACTGACTCCTCCACAAAACGATCACTGAAGCGACTTCCTTATTCCTCAACCTACGAACCTGATGGTAAAGAATTTCAACTAGCACCTATTCATAAGTGAGACTATCATTCACAACCATACTCTCTAATGGTACTATTGATGCAGGATCACCCACACACTTCTTCAATAAGGAAATGTGAAAGACTGGATGAATCGCTGCTAGTTCTGCTGGCAACTCTAACTCATAAGCCACATTACTGACCTTTTTCAAGATTCTATAAGGACCTACATCTAGGACTGAGCTTCCCTTTATTATCAAATCTCATCACCCCCTTCCTAGGTGACACCTTCAGGAAAACCCAATTATCAATTTCAAACTCTAAGTCCCTTCTCCTTACATCTGCATAGCATTTCTGACGACTCTGGGCTGTCTTTAGTCTATCTCTAATGAGATGAACTTTCTTTATAGCCTCATTAACTAAATTTGGCCTAATCAAGGTTGTTTCACCTACTTCGAACCAACCAATCGAAGATATACATATACGCCTATATAGTGCCTCATACAGGGCCATCTGAATACTGGAATGATAGCTATTATTATAGGCAAACTCTATCAGAGGTAGGTGATCATCCCAACTGCCCTTCAAATCGATCACGCAAGCTCTCAACATATCCTTTGAGGTCTGAATGTTACGTTCTTCCTGACCATCCATCTGTGGATGAAATGTTGTACTAAGATTTACCTAAGTACCAAGACCTTTCTGAAATGATTTCTAGAAATGAGAGGTAAATTGAGGAACTCTATCTAAGATGATAGACAAGGGAACCCCATGCAACCTAACTATCTCATTGATGTAGAGTTTGGCGTAGTCATCCACTGAATCTGTAGTCTTGAATGCCAAGAAATGAGCGGACTTAGTAACTCTGTCCACTATTACACAAATAAAGTCATGAAGTCTACGAGCACGAGGTAAACCCATAATGAAGTGCATGTTTATCACTTCCCACTTTGATGAGTCCGAGATTTGGACTCATGTGGGCATTTGTTTATATAGATTTACTGTCCTCAAATGCTTAATTTGTGCCAATAACGGATATAAATCCTTGATTTTCAGATATATGGATTGAGGAACAAAGCAAGGACACTAGCAGGCAAAAAGGAACAAAACAAGCTGAAGAGATGAAGAAGTGCGAGCCTGAGGATCGCCAAGAGCACTCAGCGGGTCGCCGAGTGGCTTATCAGACCGCCTAAAGTTCTAGTGTACCAAGCCCTAAACGAAAGAACCAAGATAGCGATGAAAAGGAGAAGTCGGTGGATCGTCGAGTAGTTCTGTGATGCAGTGTTAGATCGCCCAAAGTTATAGACCTTAAGGATGTTGAATGTCAAGGCAAAATGGCAATAGAAGTGACCAAAGGGCGGCTCACGGAGTGGTTCGGTGAGCCCGACTTACTTCGCCAAATGACTCTTCGCAGCACATTTTTGGTGACTATAAATACATTTTTGGACATTTCGTTTAGGATCTTGAATCATATCTTTGGAATCAATTTCTAGGAAATACTCTTGAGAAAAATATTATTAAGTTTTTCCTTAGCTTTGAAGGACTGAAAAAAAAAATCACTTTTGAGAAATTTGAAGTGGGTCTTTGAGATTCATCAATTCGGACCATTGTAAAGAAGAAATCACTCTTACCTAGTTGATGGATAATCAATTCGGTAACTATCTTTACCTTTTTATAATGTCTAGCTAAAACCCCAAATCTTGTGGTGTGATTATGTGATTATAGGCTGATTATGTATATAGGTATTGCTAATTGTTAGTTTAAATGCTATTTAAAAGTGAGTTTAATCATTAATTGTGGTTTAAATTAAGAATTGTAGTTGCAAATGTAGTTATACGTTTGTGTTCTTGGCTTGCTCGAGAGAGAAAGGTTCTAGAACTAAAATTATTGATTGATGGTTTGTGGGTATTGGGTTGACTTGGGTTCAACTCGAGAGAGTGAATCCTAAACCCAATCCCATACATTTAGCTTGATGCAGTGAATAGATTAAAGTATGTGTTGCTCTTATTTTGTATGCTTGTTGATTCAAGGTAAATTGTTCGAGATAAAATTTACCTCCACTATAGCCTAGCCTACTCACTAATATCTAGCTATTTACTAATAGTTGCAATTACCCATATGTCTATATTGCCTATAATCGATCATATCCCAAAAATCCGTCTCATTATTCTTAATTCTTATTGTTTGTGATAGTTGTTTGTAGTTGATAATCAAAACCAAAACCCCCATGTGACATTCGTGTCACCCCTTACTTGATTTTGTTTTTATTCGATAATTTTTATTCCTATGACTGATTTGACCACATTTATACTTCCCAATTGAATCTTAAACATGTACCGCTCCCTGTGGAAATCGACCCCAACTCATTTAGTTGGGTTTTATACTGATTAACAATCGTTGATGCTTAGAATTGGATGAAGTGTTTTTGAAACGTTAGTAATCAAAATGGTGCCGCTACCGGGGAGTGATGTTGTTTGAAATTCTTTTGGTGAAGTAGAATTGTGTTCTAGTTGGTTATAGTTGAATCTACTTATTTTTAGTTTTGGTTTTTGTGTTGCTTGTTAAAATAGAGGAAATGAGCGTAAACGGGAGTAATGGTAGCCAAGTAGGCCACCCTCCTTCGAAGATAATGATTTTTAGGGATAACATCCTAGATTTCAAACAATTGGAGGGTGAGCTACTTTATGAAATATGGTTGCGATTCAAGAAAATGTTGTTGCAGTTCCCTATTCATGGAATCCCAGATAAGATGTTGCTGGAATGTTTTTATAGGGGCCTTGATTTGGTAAATAGAGTATTGGCTGATCAATTTTCTCCAGGTGGTATAGTGCAGCAATCCTATGCAACAACATCCCTACTCCTCGATCGCATGACCAAGATTAACAAGGATTCAATGGGGATCATAACTTGGCCAAAATGATGTCACAGCTAGATATATTTGCCAAAAACATTGAGGAATTTGAAGTACTGTACAAAAAGAAAGATATGTACATTCCTTCTCATGAGCGTAGAAAGCCCAAGGATTATGAGGGTGGACAGCTAGAAGAGATACTCTCACTAATTCTCCACAAAAGTCGAAGAACACGACAGAGTGTTGAAAGAGATAAAAGTGAATGTCTTAATGCTAAATCAAATAATTGTTTCTCATTCCATATCAATTAAGCTTATGGAGACCCAAATGGGCAATCTGTCATATCATCTCAACCCAAGACAGCAACGGGAGTTGCTTATTAATTATATGGAAAACCCCATTAATGAAGTTTGAATGGGTACTTGCGTACACGACGTTAACTAAAGCTCTTCTTAAGAGGAAATCCATGTTTTTATTGATTTGTGTTTGATTTCGAATAACGGGTGTTGATTGTACAGGTGAAAAAGTGGAATGTGTTTGAAAATTACAGGTTGGCAAGCTAAAAGTCTCATCGATGACTCGCCGAAGAGGTCAGCGAGCCCGACTTGGACCACCGTTGGACTCAAGAAAATATCACGTTGGAGTCTGTAAAACTCGGCGGGCCCATGGACAAGTCAGCGACTCGCCGAACAGGTCGGGGAGCTTGATTTTGTCTGTGGTTTGGACCCCCAAATTAACTGGAGGTCCTGTAAAACTCAGCGAGGTAAGAAATCGCTCGACGCATCACTGAGTGGATCAGTGAGGACGACTAATCCAAAAGGCCAAAAGTTTAAAATTTCAAACTCCTTCATATTCCCTCACTTTTCACTTCATACAATTACATGCGCATTTTAGTTTTTCAATATTTGTGCATTTTATTGCTTTTTGCTCGTGGATCTTGTGTTCGGAGTTGGAATTCTTTGCCGCCTAGCATTACAACTTCATATTTCGGCATAAAGGTTGGTTTTCCGAACCCCAAACTTGTAATTAGCGGTTAAACTCAAATGCAATTGTTTAAATCTTATTGATGTGTGCTGGGCCACTCTTAACTTGTAATTATGTGTTAGTTTTCCTATCGTAGACTTGTAATTGTGCCTAAAATGCCTATATTGTTAATTTCTTGAATATTGTGCTCTAAATATGATTAAAATTTGTGGGTAGTAGTATTTTGTTGTTGGGTCTAGTCAGGTGAAGTCTAAGTAACCCATATTGTGCTAAATGACGTACTTTGCCGAATGATGGAGCACTTAACGTCATTCTTAAGGGCTACAGTCGTCAAATGGCCAATTTTGGCCAAACCGGGGGAAGTCTGAGTACCCCGGTGGCATGGTTCATATGGGTCTGGGCTTAATTGAATTCAAATGTTGTTTGATTTTGTTTTTGGGGGCTGCGGATTTGATTTTGCAAAGAGGGGTCGAAAACTGGCACGTTGGGCAGTTTGGCGAGCTAGGTCAAGCTCACCGAACCACTCGGCGGTTCGCCGAAATCCCCCTAGATTGCCTTTAATTTCATGCTCTGGTTGAGTTTGGTTTTGTAACTTTCGGTGAGAAGCCTGACCTCGCCGAGTTCACTCGGCGACTCGCCAAAAGTCTCCCTTGATCGCCCTTTCTGCCCCCCTAACCCCTAAAACATACTATAACTTTTGGTGGGCTAGTTTGAGCTCGCCGAATAGTGTCGGTGATTCGCCAAAGGTCCCTGAACATCGCCGACATGCCATTTTTCTGGGAAATTTTCAAGCCAATCCTTTCGGTAAGCCCGATCTGGCTTGCCAAAGTGATTCGTCGACTCGCCGATCAGTTCGGCGAGTCTTTCTGCAACCTATTTTTGCATTTTTCTTGGAATATTTCTAACTTTTTCCGATGTGTTTTGCATATATGACTAGGACCAACCTGAATGATAGTGGTATGCCGCCCCGTAAAAGAGCGTGGGGAATTGATATTAATGAGGGGGTTGTTGCTCCTTCTAAAAGGGGAAGAAGGCACCTCCCAACGGAGGCAATGGCAAGAGCAAAGCGTCCACATCTGAGATACCGGATCACAACTCCGGCAGCGAGAAGGATTCTATTGATTCTCAGGTCTCACTCTCCGAGCCTAAGGATGACCAACCACTGCAGTCCTGACGAGCAGAGATTCATGCGCGATCTCATCGCGATTCATCTAGTATCTCGGAGTCTACCCCTCCTGTCATTGACTCCATGCCAGCTCTAGCACAGACGGTGGTTCCAGCACCACCAGCTCAGGGTCCTCCTCCCTGGCTTCTCAGTAGGCTAAAGACCGAGAGATTGAGGACCATTCTCGAGGAGAAGAAGTTGTCCACAGACGGTGTAGTGGATAGTTACCCTATAGTGTGGGACACACTCTGGTACCATAGATTTGAGCAGTTCACCAGGCCCCGTGGCCCCTATATTCCTTCATGGGTCCGAGAGTTCTACACAGCATATGGCGACCTGGTACCGAAGGGAAAGAAGAAGGTCAGTGCCTTCAGACCGGTAGAGTCAGCCATGGTCAAGGGGAAAGGTAGTGAGATGCAGTAGCGAGTATATCAACACTGTTTTGGATAGAGGACTGGAGGCTGATTACCCGAGTTTGGACACCACTGTGTCGATGCTAGATGACCTAAAGGATGGTTAGCTCCCGTTATTTTTAACATCACCTCGAGGTGGATCGAGGCGGGAGCTCCGATTGAGAAGAAGGAGTTGAATATAGCAACCCAGTACTGGTTTGGGTTCATCAGCAGCTCTATTATGCCCTCACAGAATAAGTCCATCCTCCGCCATCCAAAGGCGACCTGTCTTGGGTTAATCATATCCCGGAGGAGCATCAACTTGGGACTTATTATTGAGCAGGAGATGGCCATCAGGGCCAAACAACGACAGACGTCCCTTCCCTTCCTGGTCCTGATTATAGAGTTATGTCGGCGTGCTAGAGTCCCTCGTCATGAAAAGAGGGACATAGAGGTCACCCTCACATCTTCCACAAATATCCGATTCATAGAGGCCTAGTACACTCATGATGAGACAGATAGAAGGAGAACAACTCTGGTGGGTGCATCCCCGAAGGTTGATGCTGACTTTATACCTGCAGAGGTATCTTTGCCTACTCCGGCCTACGGGCCTTCAAGTACACCCGTTACCACTCATTCTCAAGCCTTAGGTTCTTCTGCTTACCAGGATTACTTAGGCCATGATCCTTAAGATGGGGCACCTAGCCTATTCTACCGATGTGCAGACTACCAGGCTCGAGGCCTAGGTGCCTTGGATGATTGAGCAAGCCATATTAGTTGCATTGACACCCCTCCGGACATCTATTGACACTCTCACGGTAAGAGTAGAGACTTGTGAGAGTCGATAGGGGGTTACTTCAGAGGTGACGGCATTGAAAGCCGAGATTGCAAACTTGAGAAAGGATGTGGACTATCTGAAGTCCACAGACTTCACTTCCCTCTTTGAGTCAGTTGAGGATCAGGATGCCCCTCTATAATGCCTCCGACCACCACCGAAGATGTGCCTATGAATGATGTGGCAGTTGTTGAGTCAGAGGTGGATACCGATAAGGAGCAGCTTAGGGAGCGAGATGCCACTACATATGATGATTTGGCCGACTTGGAGGGTTCTATGTTTGAGACTGCCCGACAGGCTTCTTTGAATGACACCTCCATGGTAGGCTCGAGTGGAACTAGTGCAGATGTGACCCCAGGCATTGATGCCCCAACAGATGGAGCGACTATGTAGACAGGACTTTTCTTCACCTCCCTCTCTGTCATTTTTTTTGTTGCATTTGAGGACAACTGCCTTTTTATTTGTGGTGGGGTGAGGTATTTCCATACCTACCTCTTATGACTATATTTTGTATATATTGGGTTTGTTTTTGGTTTTAAACTGTGTTTATATCTTGTTTTGTGGATGTTTGAGCTTATGGCTTCTTGTTATGAAATGAAAATGGTTTTTGACCCTTTTGAAATTTTTTGCCACCTCTTGTTTTGTGTGAATGTGGTTGTTCTTGTACAAATTTGAGTATCGGTCATGATCAATATCGATGACTTGAATAGTGCTCTTAATCAAACAAAAATGAATGTGCGGCTACGATGAGGCCAAATGAAGTTGCATAGACAATGTGTGAACTTTTTGCATCTCATTGTGACTAGTCAGTTATCGAATAGAGTCTCTTGTGATGAACATTGGACACTAGCGAAAGTGTGGAGTCTCATTTGATATTGGTGTCAATGCCTTGTGTGATGAGCTTACTGTGAACCTTGTGTGATGACAACTAGAATTTGCCCCGTTGGTCTGGTTGACTAAGTGATGCAAGCTCTTGAAATGATTTTAGGCAACGATTTTTAGGAGTGAAACAATTTGACAATATACCTCTTTTGTGGCCAACCTTGTGAGATGTGTGAACCTTGCTTGAATCCCATTTGTGCCTTGTCCTTTTCTTGGAAGAAACTTGAGCAATTGTGACCCCTCTTTATCCATTCACCCATAATCCTCATGAAGTGTGGTTTGTTTGAATAACCAACCTAGGCCAAAAGCCTAAGTTGGGGTGTGGTGGAAAGAGAAGGTAAATCAAGAAGTGTGAAAAATTCTCCTTTGAGCCAATGGTCTTGAAAAAGATGGAACCCCTCCATATTTAAAAAAAAAAAAAAAGAGAGAAAGAAAAGAAGAAAGTAAAAGAAAAAGTTGTGAAATAAAGTTGTGAAAGTTGCAAAAGAAATGGGGTGTCCGGTATTCCATTGGAAGTTGAATAATGGGGTAAATTTTGAGAATGAGTAAAAATGTTGAAGAAAAGTTATGTTCATACCACATTTCATGAGGATAGCAGCCACTGAGCCTAAATGATCATACCTTGACACTTAGCCCCGTTACAAGCCTTGAAAAGACCTTTTTTATCTTAAGTGAGCTGAAACAAATGTTGATTGGAAAATAAGGGCAAACCTATGGGTGAAGTCATGCATGTGTTCATCTTTGTGAGTGTGAGCATTGTATGTGATTCCAAAACTATAAATTGTTGAAGAATTGTGTGTGAATATGGAATCATCTTTGTTGTGAGGGAGTTTCAGAACCTTTGTTGAGCTTGAACTTGCATTTGAAGCAAGTATTGTGAACTTGAGAATTTTTTATAATGGTGAATCACAACTTGAATCTTTGAGTGCACAATTGATCCTTGCATGAGTAAGTTGAGTCTTGTTGTGTGCATTCATGATTGATTCTTATGTAGCACAGTTTGAGACATCCTTTTTGAACTGTTGAACTTGAGTTTTACTTGAGGACAAGCAAAAGTTTAAGTTGGGGTGTTGATGAGTCCGAGATTTGGACTCATGTGGGAATTTGTTTATATAGATTTAGTGTCCTCAAATGCTTAATTTGTGTCAATAACTTATATAAATCCTTGATTTTCATATATATGGACTGAGGAACAAAGCAAGGACACTAGCAGGCAAAAAGGAACAAAACAAGCTGAAGAAATGAAGAAGTGCGAGCCTGAGGATCGCCAAGAGCACTCGGCGGGTCGCCTAGTGGCTTATCAGACCGCCTAAAGTTCCACTATACCAAGCCCTGAAGGAAAGAACCAAGTTGGCGATGAAAAGGAGCAGTCGGCGGATCGCCGAGTAGTTCCGCGATGCAGTGCTTAATCACCTAAAGTTACAAACCTTGAGGATGTTGAATGCCAAGGCAGAAGGGTTGTGGAAGTGACCAAAGGGCGGCTTGCCGAGTGGTTCGGTGAGCCCGACTTACTTCGCCAAATGACTCTTCACAGTACATTTTTGGCGACTATAAATACATTTTTGGACATTTAGTTTAGGATCTTGAATCATATATTTGGAATCAATTTCTAGGAAATACTCTTGAGAACAATATTATTAAGTTTTTCCTTAGCTTTGAAGGATTGGAAAAAAAATCACTTTTGAGAAATTGGAAGTGGGTCTTTGAGATTCATCAATTCGGACCATTGTAAAGAAGAAATCACTCTTACCCAGTTGATGGATAATCAATTCGGTAATTGTTTTTACCTTTTCATAATGTCTAGCTAAAACTCCAAATTCTTGGGGTGTGATTATGGGCTGATTTGGTGTATGGATATTGCTAATTGTTAGTTTAAATGCTATTTAAAAGTGAGTTTAATCATTAATTGTGGTTTAAATTAAGAATTGTAGTTGCAAATGCAGTTATACATTTGTGTTCTTGGCTTGCTCAAAAGAGAGGTTTTAGAACTAAAATTATTGATTGATGGTTTGTGGGTATTGGGTTGACATGGGTTCAGCTCGAGAGAGTGAATCCTAAACCCAATCCCATGCATTCAGCTCGAGAGAGTGAATGGATTAAGGTGTAGGCTGTTCTTATTTTGCATGCTTGTTGATGTTCGAGAGAAATCAACTTGATTCAGGGTAAATTGTTCAAGAGAAAATTTACCTCCACTATAGCCTAGCCTACTTACTAATAGCTGGCTATTTACTAATAGTTGCAATTACCCATATATTTATATTACCTATAATCGATCACATCCCAAGAATTTGTCTCATTATTGTTAATTCTTATTGTTTGTGACTGTTGTTTGTAGTTGATAATCAAATCCAAAACCCCCATTTGACATTCCTGTCACCCCTAATTTGATTTTGTTTTTATTCAATAATTTTTATTTCTATGACTGATTTGACCACATTTATACTTCCCAATTATATCTTAAACATGTACTACTCCCTGTGGGATTCGACCCCAACTCATTTAGTTGGGTTTTATATTGATTAACGATCATTGACGCTTAGAATTGGATGAAATGTCTTTGAAACGTTATTAATCACACTTCCATGTAGGAATGTTAATCTCTTGAGTCATACCTCCTGGTTTCTGATGTTCCACCTTCACTTGTTGACAGTTAGGACACTTAGACACAAAGTCTACGATGTCTCTCCTCATGCCGTTCCACCAAAAGACTTCTCGTAGATCACGGTACATCTTAGTGGCACCTGGATGAATGGAATACCTGGAGTTATGAGTTTCTATAAGTATTTGCTGCCTCAACTCACCCACATTAGGAACATATAAGCAACCCTTGTAACAAAGTACACCATCTCCCCCTAGGGAGAAAATCTCAACTTTCTGCTGACTGAACCTTTCAACTAAAGTAATATAGGATCACTATCGTGTTTTTCCTTAACCTCCGCTACCGACGAAGATTCTGATCCATTCTTAACTAGCACCCCACTATGTGATGTGTCTGTAAGGCAAACTCCTAAGCAAGCAAACTGGTGAACATCTTTCGCTAGCTCTTTCCTTTCTTCCTCAACATGTGCTACACTACCCATGGACAACCTACTTAGAGCATCAGCCACTACATTGGCCTTACCCGGGTGGTAAAGCATATTCATGTCATAGTCTTTGAGAAATTCAAGCCATCTCCTCTGACGAAGATTTAACTCTTTCTGGGTGAACACATACTGGAGCCTCTTATGATCTATGAACACATCAATGTGAACACCATACAAGTAGTGTCTCCAAATATTTAGGGCAAATACTACGGCTCCAAGCTCAAGGTCATGAGTCGGGTAGTTCTTCTCATGAACCTTAAGTTGTCTAGAAGCATAAGTTATGACCTTACCTCGCTGCACCAGCACACAACCTAGGCCGACCATGGATGCATCACAATAAATCACATAATTATCTGAACCATCTGGTAGAGTCAAGATTGGAGTTGTAGTCAACCTAGTCTTTAGTTCTGAGAAGCTTTTCTCACACTCATCTGACCACTGAAATATGACCTTATTTTGAGTCAACTTGGTCAATGGGGAAGCTATGAATGAAAATCCTTCAACAAACCTCCTGTAATAATCGGCCAAACCCAAGAAACTTCTAATATCTGTTGGAGAGGTGGGTCTGGGCCAGTGTTGTACTGCCTCAATTTTCTGAGAATCTACTGGAATCCCTTCATTAGATACCACATGACCAAGGAAATCGACTGACTGTAACCAAAATTCACATTTGCTAAACTTAGCAAATAGCTGGCGATCTTTGAGAGTTTGCAGAACAACTCTCTGATGAATTGCATGATCCTCTTCACTCTAGGAATAAATGAGGATATCATCAATGAAGGCGATGACGAATAAGTCCAAATATTGTTTGAACACTCGGTTCATTAAGTCCATGACAGCTGCAGGAGCATTTTTTAGTCCAAAATACATAACTACAAATTCATAATGATCATACCAAGTTCTGAAAGCTATCTTCGAAACGTCACTATCTCTGACTCAGAGTTGATGATAGTCGAATCTGAGGTCTATCTTAGAAAAGAAACTAGCACCCTAAAGTTGGTCGAACAAGTCATCACTCCTGGGGATGGGATACTTATTATTGATAGTGACTTTGTTCAACTAACGATAGTCAATGTACATTCTGAGAGAGCCTTCTTTCTTTTTCACGAACAACACTGGAGCACCCCATGGAGAGATACTAGGTCTGATGAAGCCCTTATCTAGAAAGTCTTTCAACTGCTCTTTCAATTCCCTAAGCTCGACTGGATCCATTCTGTAAGGAGGAATCAAAATGGGCTGGGTATCTGGAAGGAGATCTATTCCGAAGTCAATTTCCCTTTCGGGAGGAACTCCAGGAAGATCTTCTGGAAACACTTCTGAAACTCATTTACTATAGGGACTAACTCAAGAGTTGGGGTTTCAGAGTTTGAATCCTTAACCCAAACAAGATTATAGATATACCCTTTAGAGATCATTTTTCTGGCCTTAAGGTAAGAGATATATCGACCCATAGGCACTGAACTACGACCCTTCCATTCTAAGATTGGCTCGTTTGGAAACTGAAACCAAACGATCCTAGTTCTACAATCTATTGAGGAATAACAAGAATGTAACCAATTCATACCTAGAATGATATCAAAATCTACCATTTCTAACTCTACAAGATCTATTGAGGTGACTTTCTGAGAGACTGTGACAGGGCAATTTTTGTATACCCGTCTAGCTATAACTGGGTCACCAACTAGAGTAGAGACTAAGAAGGGTTCTGAAAGAGTTTCTGGACTGACACTGAAGTTTACTACTATATAAGAAGTTACAATAGACAGTGTAGCCCCTAGATCTAACAATGCATAAACATCTAAATGAAAGACTCGTAATGTACCAGTGACCACATCAGGAGAATCTTCCTGGTCCTGGTGAGCCTGGAGAAGATACAACCTGTTCTGGCGATGACCGCCACTTGTACTAGATGAAGCACCATGATGAGTTGGGAGACCTTCTGGTGCTGCTGGAGCTGTAGACTGAGCCCTATTGTTGTTACCTCATTTCCCCTGCCTGGCAGAAGGGCAATCCTTCAACCTATGGCCAGACTGACCACACCCAAAGCACCCTTCCTTAGTTTCAAGACATTCTCCCGGATGGTTCTTACCACACTTTGGACAAGTTGGGAAGGTCCTGTTACCTAAAGCACTCCCCTAAGACCTAAAGCCTGATGCCCTACCTTTCTGATCCTGCCGAAACCTAGGGGATGAAGCACTAGTTGATGAAGGTGATGGGACTCTAGACCTCTGTTGAAACTGTGAGCGATCCCACCGTCTGACTTTTGTTATGAGTATTCATAGTTTCCTGCTTTGGCCTTTTTGTTATCCTTAGCCAATTCCCTAAGCTTATCTCCCTCAACATGCTGAACATGTGTCATTAGTTTGGAGATATCCATATCCCCTAGAAGCATAGCATTCCTGCACTCAGTCTTCACCATACCGGACACCCCAAACAAAAACTTACTTATTTGTGCCCTTGGATCGGCAACCATGTGTGAAGCATACCTGGAGAGCTGGGTGAACTTCAGCCTGTACTCTTAGACTGACATAGAACCTTATTTCAAGTTCATAAACTTTTGTGCCTTAGCTTCCCTCAATTCCCTTGGAAAGAACCTGTCTAGAAAACCTCCAGTAAAACAATCCCAAGTCACAAGAGTTGCATCTGTACCCTTGTTATCTTTCCACTGAGTGAACCAGATATGAGCCACTCTCAGTTCCAGTCATTTGCATTACTCCATGGATTTTCTTAACCTCATCAATGAAGTTTTGTGGGTCCTCACCAACCTTCGACCCTAGAAACTCAGGCGGATTCATCCGAACAAACTCTCGAACCCTAGCTGTAGCTGATCCACCTTTTGTATTAGTAGGAACTGGACCTTCTGATTATTATGATTGGCCACTCTGAGCAAAGAGCTGGATAGCATTCCGAAATTTTGCATTCTTAACCTCATGGTTCGGGACTGGAGGAACTGTGTTAGCATTGCATGCATTAGCATTTCGTGTGTTAGCTCTATGAGGAGGCATGATCTGAAACGCATAACGACGGATTAGAAAGGAGAAGTTGGATCATATCCACACACGATAAGAATAGCAAAGAAAGTGAAGTTTTTCTTAAAACACTTTGTAGCCTCCCTCTCATAGATGTGGTGCACTTCACACCCATGAAAGAGACTCTACTTAGTGCGGCTTTCAGACATCTAGGACTCTTGAACCTAATGCTTTGATACCAAGTTTGTCACGCCCCGAGGCTACCCCCTTGACGTAAAATGGGACCTAGGATCATGAGTGACCCCAAGCTAACCATGTGTCTGACATATATCAAGCATACTGAGAATAACTGAATAAGACATATACTATGCGGATGCTAAAACAATAGATAACTGAAAAATGGGGAAACCCCAACTAGTCCGAATGTATAAACCATACTAAGAGTTTAATAAAAACTGAAAAATAAACTTAACAATTCAAGTTGATTCTAATACTATGTCTGAAAAGCCTCTACCTGAGTTGAGTTGCTGGGACATGCCCCCCAACTAACTCTAACAAAACTGAAAACTGAATAAAAAGACTAAAATTAAAAGCATGTCTATTATCCTCGAAGTATGAGGACTCACTACTGAAGCTCCTGAAATGCGGACCAAGAACCGATCTAAGCGCGATATGGATGCTGAGTACCTGAACCTACATCATGAAAGGATGTAGCGCAGAGTATGCGTCAATACTTGGAATGTACTAAGCATGCATAGATACTATATATATATATATATAAGTTGAACAAAGCATAACTGAGTAATGACATAAGATAATTATCAATGCAACTATTAATGTGATTAAGCTGAATGCAATGACCAAGTGCTAATCATAAACATGACATGCTAAACTGAATACTGAAGTATATATTGAAAACTTGGTCAAATTCACTAGGAGTCTGATTGTGGGAGCTACTATTAACCGACATAAACCACGTGAGCTAAAGGTGGAGTCCGATATATACGCCCCATTGAAAGGACCCAATATACCTTGCCAGGGGTATAAAGGCATGACTAGCATTGATCACTAAATTTGATGCCCAACAAATGGGACTTATACTCCTACGAGGGCACGTAGTTCTGGGACTATGAGGGTACGCTGAACCCTAGTCCAACTCAGTGCTAAGTCTACTCCCAACTAAATATGTATATGACACAAATGTAACTGAAATGCGGAATTTCTGAATAGCTCAAAATTCTTACATGCAATATGAGAATGCAACATTTATATACAAATAATGTAACATTAAAAATTTGGAGCATGATTATCTATTCAACTGATCTAGCAAGTGTAATTCATGAACTAGAGAATCTACACAACTAGGATTCTAGTTTCATACAAAGAACTAAAAAAGCTTTCCAAGGAACATGCTATTTCAATCTAGGATACTTCAATAGCTAAAATACAGTAAATATCCAAGGTTTAAGAAACCCTAGGTCTAAACAAGATATGGAGAATCAAGGAACTGACTGAATTCTAGGGACCTTGGAGAATTAAGGAACTGACTAAATTCTAGGGACCTAGTGGATGAAAGGAACCCACTAGTGAAATCCCACATACCTGGTGACAAAATCTATGGAGAAATCCTTTAAATTTTGGGGCTGAACCTTGAATAACACTGCTTCTTGTTCTTGGGAGGTTTGGTCGACTGTTTCCTCTTCTTTTTGCTCCAAGTTTGGATGATTTTTTGGAGAATGAGGGTTCTGGGTAAGTGTGACTAAGTTATTATGCTTAGACTAAGTAAAACGACGTAGTTTAGGCATTAAATAACGTAGTTTAATTGCCCCAATGCATAGGAAAAATACCTAAATGACCTTAAATTAAAAGCTGACGAAGGCCATCCACAGAGGGACCTATGAACCGTCGTTTGGACTACCAACCGTCGATTGCGGTCGTGGTTCGTGGTCTACCCGACAGGGCTTCACTAAAACGAGCATAACTTATTACTTAGAGATGGGATTTTAGCAAACTTGGTGGCGTTGGAAAGATGATTCAATTATCTTTAATTTGATATGTCACGGGCCACCTAATTCATTTTGTACTCAAAGATATGACTGTTTGAAGTTGACTCAACAACCAATTCCCTCCAATTGGCTACTGACCCTCACCTACGGTCAGACCTACAGTCCGTATGTCCAACCACGAACCGTACTAGTCGACTTTTGGTAAGATCAAAGACCACCAACATTTGGGCTTTAATGACAGAACCCCACCTACGGTATGTGGTTCTACCTACGGTCCGTGGGTGGTTCCGTCGATACTAGCACCAGTTTTTCTAAAACTAGGATTTTCTTCATTTTAAGGTCTGAAGTGTTACAAAAATTTTCAATTTACAACTACGAAAACAGGGGAGTATTCAAGTAGAGAGGGATCCTTGGGGATGTGATCGATTAATTACCAATTTTGGTATAGGGGTGATTACTATTTACTGAAAACCGTTGAATCTTAGTGGGTAGGCTAGACTTTAGATGTAATAGCCATCTCTCAATCAACTATCACGATTCAAGTGAGTTCTCTCGAACCTCGACAAGCTTAACAATTATGAACAGCCTAAAACCTCAATTAATCTACTCTCTCGAGCTAGATTGGTAGGATCGAACTTAGACTCACTTTCTCAAGCTGAATCCACAACAACCCAATCACTACAATTATCAATTGATAACCTTAATTCTAAAACCTCTTTCTCAAGAAAGCATAATTACTAGACTAGAACTGCATTTGCAACAACAATTCATAAATTAAGACTCTATTATCAATCGAACCCACTTCAAAACAACAATTAAATCAGTAATTACTAACACCCATAAGCTAATTGAGACAATTAATCACATAATCACACCCCCAAGAATGGGGTTTAAGCCACACATTATAAAAAGCATGAAAATATTACCAACTATGTTCTCTATCAACTGGGTGACAAAATTCGAGTCTTCACAATGCTTGAAATTAACTTAAAATCAAAACCCAAATTAAAATTCTACTCAAAAACTTCGAAACAGTGTTTGGGATCAAAAACTCAAAGTTAGAACTCTCAAACACCCAGAACATCCGCTCAAAATTTTGGAACTCGGAACTCTCCTTTCATCTTTTTAAAATTCGCAATTATACTCTTCCAGATTTTTAGCTTTAGGACTGATCGGCGGAAGTAGTCGAGCATCACCGACCAGGTTGGCGATGCGCCAAGTGTCCCTCTCAATTGCCTTCTTGACTTGCCTCTTCACCATTCAACTCATGTAACTTTAGGTGATCAAGATCATTATCGCCGATCCATTCGGCGGTTCGCCGAAGTGCCATTTCCATCGTTGAGTTGTCTTTTCCCCAAGGTTGGCATGTTGTAACTTTAGGCGAGCTGAAGTCCTACTCGGCGAGTCGCCGAGTGGTCTTGGTGATTCTCAACTTTTCTTTTCTTCAGTTTTTCCACTCCTTTTTGCCCGGTAATGTCCTTGACTTGCTCTTCTGCCCTCATAGCTGCAAATTAGCACATAAACATCAGTTTAGAGAATAAGATAGGCATTTAGGACACTAAAACTATGAATATTAATCCCTAAATGAATCGAAATCCTAGACTCATCACTTTTTCATGCCTAGCATGGTAGGCATACACCTATTTCAAAGAATGGATCTGTATTTTAAGCATTTATCAAAAGTTTTGTTTTTTCATGAATGGAACACAATCGTCGATCTGAGCATATTCTTATGATAGCTTAGTACCTCATTCCACATTCATGTGCATTATTCAATCACTTGTCTTCTTTCAGACATATTATACACTGCTACCACATTCACTTTAGGGAATGAAATGGTTTCAATAGGATATGTTCCATGAATAATTTCACCCAAAATATATTATTTTGACTTGGTCATTATTATATCATCAATATGGTACATTGAGATTCAAACCCAATGTCTTTATTTATATAAAGGCGTGTTATACCATATATAAATCGATGGGACTTAAATCCAACATCTTTGATCTCGATTTTTAAAGACAGAAATTTGATGTCTTACACTCTTGGTGCGATTGGACATGAATCCATCATCTTACCCTTTTGGTGCGATTTGGCATGAATCTATCACCTTATCCTCTTGATGCAATTGAACATGAATCCATCGTCTACATGAATCCATCATCTTACCCTTTTGGTGCGATTTGGCATGAATCTATCGTCTTATCCTCTTGATGCAATTGAACATGAATCCAACGTCTTATCCTCTTGATGTAATTGAACATGAATTCATCGTCTTATCCTCTTGGTGCAATTGGACATGAATCCATCGTCTTATCATTTTGATGTGGTTGGACATGAATCCATCGTCTTATCCTCAATCAATGACATAATATGTCAAAATTCATTATCAAACATTTAAAATACTATCACTTCTAATGGTCATAGACATAATTATTTAGCCATAACAAGACACGAAAAAAAACTTCTATAATTATATAATAACACCGACGGCTCATAAAATAAACAAAGCTTTATTGAAATCTAGCATGACTACTCAAATTTCACCAATTATTTAATTTGTACTATGCACAACAGTTTCAAATAATTATTCTTTGGCTTTTGAAACTATTGATTTAATAAAGTCACTGTCCGTTGGAGGTTACGCAAATAATCCCCTTTTTAATAATTAGCACTAATGCACTTATGTTTGGAGTTATATATAACACTAGGATTAATAATAATAATAATAATTTACTGGAGATTAAGTTCTGAAAGTGGTTATGAACGATTAAATATATGAGTTCAAATAATTAATTTAGACCGTAAATTCTTTTTTTTCGTACCTCAGATGATGACTTTAATACCATTGAAGATCTTCCCAATTCTGTATTTTTTTGGATAAGTTAGAGACTTGTGCTGATAACGTGTTATGAAACTGTATAAAACAATGAGAAGAAAGTAGGAAGAAAAGAGAAGACTTATTGTTTCTCTTGACGGATGATTTTACAATGAAGAGAGCCCTTTATTTATAGGGGAAAATTGACTTGGTCCCAAAGTTAGGGTTCTTAAATTTTCTCTAATAGATAGACATTCACTATATTTATAACACTTTCGTCCTTTTTTTTATATTTTAATCTCTTTTTTCTAATGTAAAAATTATTCCAGATTCCTAATTTTTGTGGGGCTGATAATAATCTAGATTTATAATCTATATAAATATAGATTATTATTATTGTTAT